>CM039722.1:34751894-34936671 GCA_022539455.1 Dendrobium nobile | reverse complement strand
AATTCATTAAAGTGCCCAAACTTCAATAATCCATAACTAACCTAGAAAAATCCAAATTACCCAAACTCACTTGCATTCAACTCATATTGATGTCTAGTATTTATTAAAAATATTAAATACCAGAAATTTGCAATATTTAAAAAAGTCAACAAATCGTCAACTTTAAGTCAAAACTAGTTCAAAACTTCAAACCTTTGTAATAAAATGTAGAAAAATCCGATTTTAACGTACTTACCTCTAACTGATCGTAGTAAGGTCTAGTATTTTAATAAAATACAAACATTCCAGAAGTTGGTCGTAATCAAAAATTTCAACTTTAACCCCTTAAAAATCATTAAAATATTCAAAATCCATAAAACTCATAATCATTCTAAAATTCAGAAATATTGGTTTAATGTCCAAAACACTTAACAAATCCTTTAAAACACAACAACCACCCTAAAGTTGAAGTTTATTGGCTGGACTACTCCGGGCTGCGGGGCTAAGTGTCCTAAGGAGGCTGGTTCCTCGAGCCTGGTGGCACAACGCCACGAATGGATTCTAAAGGGTGTCAAACCTTAAAATGGATTATTTTTTTTTATATTATTTAACATTTTAAAAGTCTCTAATTCAATTACATTAATTGGTTTATATTCGGCTGGACTACTCCGGGCTGCGGGGCTAAGTGTCCTAAGGAGGCTGGTTCCTCGAGCCTGGTGGCACAACGCCACGAATCAATTAATGGCAAACTTAAATAATCAACTTAAAAATCAGTAATTAACTTATTTTTTGTATTAATCCACTTTTTTATTCCAACCAATTTAAATAACTTAATCAACCCCGATTGCTACTGGGTAACCCAGGCCTACGAGGCTATTAGCTTAGCCCCAAGGAAGGTGAAATAAACTTCACGGCCTCGGTGTGAAACAAAGGTAGTAATCAATTAACTTTTAAAATATATTTAATTAAAATTCTTAATTATTAATACTTAAATTTTAATTAAATTCCCTTTTAAGCCTTAACAAACTCAAACTTTTAGACAACTTCAATTAATCACCCACTTTAGGATCTACCCCAGCCACACGACCTTTTACACACACTTTAGATGATGTGCTAGGACAACCAACTCTAGATCTAGGTTAGGCCGTGTTTACTTTACTGCTGTGTGCCGGATTTTTCGTAGTTTTCACTGCATGTTGTGGATGAAATTGCTTTGCTATGTCTGCTTACTTTTTTTCTGTACTCTGTGGATGGATTGATGTGTTTGGCGACTAGATTACCCTTAGGTTAGGTACGATCTGGATGTTGACACAGTTTTCTGCAGGTGGCCACGCTCATGCAGGGCAATATAAAAAGGGGGCAAATCATAAAAAAAATGCATAAATATTATAAACTCTTTGCACAGGTGCTTCAGCTGCTAAAGCCCCCAAATCATAAAAAGAGCGTGGCCAGTGTGTTTACTTTCTTTTCTGCTCATATACAACTGCTTGGGAATAACCTTTTTTTTATATTAATTGCTTAGGATAACCTTGCAGGTGAGTCTAGATTTTTATTTTGATATCAATGTAATTTGTGTAAGTGTTAAGTGTTGTGAAAGTTCATTTTGAGTTGGGATACATAGATCCAAAGCTTGGATTCCAAAGAGGAAAGGATACCCCTTTAGGGAACACTCCTTTTCCATTTGGAAATCCAAATTTGGATCATACCTCTTCCTTACCCAAAGAGGAAAGAGTGGCCTTCCCCCTTAGAGGGAAGTGCCCTCTTATCCATTTGGGTAATCCACTACGAAGATTCCAAGAAGATTGAAGAAAAGGAGTCCAAAGAAGAATGAAATTGAAGATTTGAAGATTTGAAGATTGAGAGTATCCCACTCAAAATACTTGCGTCGTTACTAGGTTTAGAATCGGGTTGTTGTCAGTGGTGCCCGGCCACTTTACTTTCTGCAATATTCTGGTTTGTAATAAGCAAGGCAACTTTGCCTATGGACATTTATTAATTAATTTATATTTGATGTGATGATTTGATTGCCTCTAGGATTACTTGTTTTTACTAGTTTTTTGGCGATTGCATGCCGCTCTTTGTTTTCGCCTGGATACGTGAGGCTCGTGAGGGTGTGAAACTTTTCTACTCATAATTTTAAAAGTCTAAAATTTTAGTGAGTCTAAATAACATAAAAAGATAATGAATCTAGGGAATTAGCCGGGGATCGACCCCGGGTCGCATGCATATTTCTGCATTACTCTTTCCTTATTTTAGACCCTCCCCGCCTGTGGGTAGAGTCCAGATAATCTGACCTATGAGGACGAGGTGCCAGACCTGGGGAAGTCCAGTCTTCTAAAAAACTATTTTATAAGCCTGTTTTTAAAATTTCAAGCATACTTGATTGGAAGTTGTTAACTAGCATGCATTGCATTAGATACAAACTAAAAGAGTCAAAATTTTAATTGCACCAGTTTAGCATTTTTGCACCCAACATGTGTCAAAGGGCCAATTAGGAAAATCTCTAGATGTCGCCCCGACTCTCCAAAACTTTAATTACAACGTCCCTACCATTCTTTCATAAAAAGACCGGATTCATGTATTTTAAATCGATTAGGTGGTTAGCTGGCTCCCCAATCCAGGCCGGGGTAAGTCCAGACCTTGCACTGCATTAGTTAGGATCGGACGACTGTGGTCCAGTGTCCAAAATAGATTTAGGATCCGGGGCAGATCTTTGATTATAAGACCCCAAATTTCGGGAATATAGTCCCAAATTTCTAATAAAATACTTAACTCTAATTAAAGCTTCATTTCAATCCTAAAACATAAAGCCCAACACTTAGATTAAGTTGGGACACTTCCGGATGGTTCTGGAATCTCAAAGTGTCCCCTACCTCTCATCCTTTGACTCCGTTAATAACTGCTCAATTTTGATCCATTCCCTTTTGATTTTCCAATAATTCTATTCATACTTTGATATCACTCCTAGAAATTCTAACAAAATTTTGCCATTATTTTAATCGAGAGTTTTCGTAGGAGACCTCGTTTCTTACGATGTAATTAACTACGAGGGCTTGCGCTCGTAGGAGATTTGGAACCACACACGCACCTGATTTTAAAAAATTGATTTTTCAAAACTTCAATTGGATTTCTTTGGAAAAGTTAAAATATAGTGATCATTGTTATCATTTCAAAGAATTATCATCGAATGATATTTTCCCCTTCGGGGAGATACATCTTTCTTCGATAAGGCTTTGGATGTGAACCTAACGATCACACTTCTTGAATATTGTAAGCTGGGTATTCAGTTGAACCTCATTTTGACCCTCGGGCCATATGAAGTTCTCTTTAGAATCCGATCATAATATTCAAGATGAGTTTCATAATTCTAAATCTGAACACCGTTATGAAATTTTATTCTCACCTCTCGGGGTGATATATTTTTTCTAACGAGTAATTCGATTGAATTAGAATTCAATTTTAAATCCCAAAGAAAACTAATATTTTTAAAACATGTTTTCAAAATTCCACCAACAAAAAAATGGCACGCCCGGTGGGACAAATCTCTCTCCCCATCTTTAATAATGGCAAAAATTTGTTTCATCGGTAGTTTTAACTATCATTTCTTCTGTTGGTCCCTTACTCATTTCTTCCTTGGGTTAGTGTGGCCAACATCTAAAATAATAACAAAATATTAAAAGAGAGGTTTTACCTCTAAATTTGATTTCATTTAGATTTCTGTTCTGATTTTGACCTTCTGCCCCGGCATAGTCTGTGAGGCGACAGTGTCAAATCAGATCTCTGGATATCTTTTTTAATTTTATGGATTTATGGTCAATAAATTTTTCGTTCGACATATAAATCCTTAAAATTGAAAAGCATTCAAAATTTTTGATTTCATTCCAAACTTGTTAGTTTTAACCCCCTCATTTCCCCTTTGACTTCTAAGGGTGGGGAGGGTTGAACTATTCCTTTTTACTTGGGCTTTCTCACAATTCCATAAGCCTTCGGGCAAGGGGAAACTCTGTCCGTTGTGTTTTCGAACTTGTAAGAAAACCCATTTCAAATTCTCAAAATTTCCTCAAAAATCTTCTTAAACTCCAAGTCGACATATGTTACCCCATACGATTTCCTCGTGGGCCAATATATGTCATACTTTCAAAAAAAATAATAATAAAATGCTTTTTACTACTCTTTTCAAAAAAAATCTAATTTCAATCATCTTCTTTAACTTTCAGAAAATTTCAAATGGCTGGCCAACTGATTTTCTCCTTTGACCGAGAGTTGTATTCAACTGTTAATGACCAAGGAAGCACTGTTATTTTTGGAATGGGATTTAGTACTCTGGAGCTCTCTATGGATGGACACCAGATTGTGAGCCTGGATGCCAGTAAGGAAACTCCCCAGTAGTTGAGTTAATTGTGGGATCTGCACCCCTTGCCAGTAGTCAGTGATGATCAGAAACAACCTGAACCAGTTGTTGAGCCTTCCACTGAAATTAAGTCTGTTTTTGAAGAAGGGTCTAGTTCTGGACTTAGATTCACCACGAAGAATCAGAAGAAGAATTACTTGAGGAGACTTAGAAAGAAAATCTCTAAGGCTAAGAGAGTTCTACCCTTTAAGACCTTGGCTCAAGTAGAACCTGAGGCTGTTGAGGAGCTACCTATTCCTGCTTCCTCTCCCCTCCTGAAGGGAAGTCGCTTTTACCCCCTGGCTTCAGCTCAAGGGGAGGAGAGGATAGCTAGGATAGCTCGTTCCCCACCATGCCCGGTCGACTACTCGACCAAGAAGACTCAGAAAGAAAAACATCTCCAAAAAACAAGAACTTTGAGAAATATAATTCATACCTGCGCCGCACAGACTGGGCAGACTAAAGAGGAATATGTGAAACAGTTAAAGGGAGTGATCTCACATCGCTTCCAAAAAGAAGTGCTGAAGGAAGAAGTATCTGAAGCAAAGAATTTAACCCCACAATTTGTTAGAAAGAATAAGAAGTATGTCAGACAGCCTGCTACTTCAGTACTGGTTGATGGATATCACTGGGTGCCACGCCCTCCGTCCTCTCAAACAGAGGGTATTGTGTTGACTGGGTCCGAGAGAGGCCGCCACTCTACTGGTAGACCCCCGGTACCCCCACATAAACCTGTAAGATTGGCCTCTGTGATTGTTAAACCAAAGGGGGTTGAAGTTCAAAAGTCTGTGGATCTTAAAGGAAAAAGACCTAAATCTCCTGAAAGGAGATATGTGCCAAAAAGAACTAAATTGGAGAATCTACCACCACCTCCTAGAACTTCTAAGTTCATTCTGCAGCTCCAACGAGTTCCAGTCGACCCTACTCCGAGTGCAGTTGAATTGATGGATGTTCAGGCTAGTACTCCAGTTGTTACAGTTGACAGCCCTACCACAGCCAGTCTGACCCCGGATCCAATAGTTACCATTCCTGTTACCCCAGTTGATGATCCCCAAAGTCCGAGTGTCATTCCTAGGCCCCTTAGTCAGGTGTCTGAGGACCTTACCTTACCAGATGTGGGAACTATCACCTTACAAGCTCCTACTTCTCCTGAGGAATATGTCCCTCTCCCTGTAGAGGATGCCACTCTTCTGACTACCAGCTCTGGGATAGTCGAAGAGGAGAGAATGGACCAGGATTTAGAAATGGAAGATGAACCGGATACAAAGTCTCAACCAGATCCTAATCCAAAGCTTACAGAAATCATCGCCCTTATGGATTCTGAAGAGTTGTTTGATATGGCTGAGTATAAAGGATACTTACCCCTTGACCCTAAATCAATTGGGGATAGACCGGTCGAGGAGGTAGTCCAAGAAATAAGAAACATCTTGTTGAACAAAGAAGGAACGGCTTCTTTCGACCCTGATATGGATGATCTCCTTGGGGATGAAGATGATTATGTTGGGGGCATTCATGTGGTTGAAACTAGAGGGTCTAATAAAGAAGCTGAGCCCAGCAAACGCCGATTTGTCAAGGATGATGATCCGCATGCTGTTGAGTCAGAGTCAGATGAGTCTGTGAAAGATAGAGATGAAGAACATATAAAAAACTTGGAGACTCAGCTCGCTAGCATGATGTCACAAGTTAGAGAAATGCAAGAGAAGTTGGACAAATCACAGCAAGAGTCTTTTAAGATCCACCAGTCAGCTCGAGAGCTCACAGAAAGGGCCAAAAGGGCAGAACTTAATTCCAGACCTCTCGAGTCACCACCTGTGACTCTCCCTTGTCCAGTAGAGACACCTCCAGTTCACCCTGCAGTCTCCTCCATCCCTTCAATCCCACCTCAGAAGGATATCAAGCAATTAATTGAGGACCAGGTAAGGGAGGCCTTAGCCCATGCTCAAGGAACTGTGTCTATTTCAAAGGGTAGACCCTACCCCGAGGAATATGACTTAGTTCCTTACCCAAAGGCTTTGTGCCACCAACTTTTAAAGTTTTCACTGGAATCGAAAACCCGAGACAGCATCTGGCCCACTTCCGAGCAAGCTGTTGCAACGCAGGAGGGTCAGATGCTCTGCTATTTCGCCAATTTGTAAGTAGTCTGTCCGGCATTGCTTTTGAATGGTACGCCGATCTACCCAACGGTTCAGTAAGAACCTTTAGCGACCTAGAAAACCTCTTTCTTAAGAGATTTTCTGGAGCGCAACAACGCACCACCGTGGGCGATCTCGTGGTTGAAAAGCAAAAGCCGGGAGAGTCTCTAGTTGAGTACATCTTGAGGTGGCGAAACCTCTCGATGAAGTGTGAACCCCAGTTGCAAGAACAACATGCTGTGGAGATTCTGTTGAAGAATATCCACGGTCCTGTTGCTTTTCTCCTGAAGGGTTTCACTATTAAAACTTTTGAGAAACTTCTTAATAAGGCTAGCAATTTGCAGGAAGAGGCTCCTAGGATGCCATTCTTACGAGAGCAGTCTGAAGAAAGGAAGGGTCCAAAACTGGTGAAGACATTTGAAAAGAAAGCTGTGGTCTCAGCAGTAGATAAAGGAAAGAGGCCAGTGGTTAGTCAGCCTAGCACTCCACTTCCACCACAGCCGCCTCAGAAGCAGCCCTTTCAGATAGTTCCTCAGCATACTAAAGATCCCTCCTTCATCCCTTTTAGAGAGAGATTGGCAAAGCCTTATCCATTTAAAAGGGAGTCAGTTAAGAAGATCTTCAGGAGTCTGTTAAAGAAACCGGATTTTCAGTTGCCAGAGGCTAGGAGGCCTGAGGATGAGAGTAAGAAAGATGATCCCAAGTATTGCCCGTACCACAGGATGCTTAGTCACCCTCTTGAGGACTGCGTTGTGTTTAAAGACTGGCTTGAGAGGAACTACACCCAAGGTAACATTATAATACCTAAAGAATACTTGGTTGATCCAGAAAAGGCTTCAATTAAGACCATTTCAGGTAATCCTCTTAACTCTTCTTGTTTTGTTGAAGATGGTTGGGACATTGCTTTGTCCCGGGCACTTAAAAAGTCGATTAACAAGTCTTTTCGTCTTTCTCAACAGCTGGCTACGATAGCCCAGGCCCCGGTGTGGAAGGTTGACCTGGATGCTTCGCAGAAGGATGTTGAGCCACTTTCCTCTCCAGTAGTCTTAGGAACTACTGAGAAAAATGTAAAAGAAGAAAACTTTGATTTTGTAGAGAGGAAGTGTGTAGATGAGAGATGTATTAGAATGGCGGATGGTGGTGTTAAAACCCTTTCCCCTCTTTTGTTATCTGACTTTTACTTTGCCCCATCAAAGGCGAAGGGTCAAAAGATGAATAAAAAACATCCTTCTACTTCTGTCTTGATGATTAACCATGAATCTCAAATGCAAATTGATGACTCTCCTGTTTTGAATCAAACTCCTAATGAAATAAATATTGAAGTTAATCAAACCAACCTCACCGATTCGACTATTCAAGAAGAAGTCGAATGTGAAGCTTTATCAGAAAGTGATTTCCCTCAGATCAATTTCCAAGGAAATCCTATCTTGATAGAACTTTCAGATTCTGACTCGCTTTCAGGAAATGATGATCCAACACCTATGGTGTGTGTAGACACTGCCCTAGTTTGCCCGCCCGAAGATGTCGAGCAGGTGCAACTCCGTGGCGGTAAAGTCTTACCCCCTAGGTTGCCCCCTCAGGATAAAGGCAAACAACCTTCATTCGAAAATCTAAGTCCGGATTCCCCTCAACAACCAGAATTCCCTTTAATTCCTCCGGGTTTCGAGTCTGTCGTTCCTAAGGTTGATTATAATGTTCTAGCCCACCTTAGGAAGTTGCCAGCAAAATTAAGTATTTATGACGCCCTCCTTCTTTCCAAAGAAATGAGGGAGTCTTTAATTAAAGCACTTCTCGATCCCGAGATTTGCTTAACACAGTTGGCTGCAACTTCAGAAGGTGAAGCTCTCTACTTCAAAGAGGTCCCTGGGGTTACCTTTTCAGACGAAGATTTACTCTTGAGAACTGCTGACCACAATCGTCCCCTCTACATTACTGTAAATGTGGGAAATTTCAAGTTATCAAGAGTCCTTGTTGATCCGGGTGCATCGGTCAACGTGATGAACATAAAGACCCTTGCTTATCTCAGAGTTGATACTAGCAAGCTTTCAACCGACAGGTTGGTGCTTCGTGGGTTCAACGAGAAGGGCGAGAGAGCTTTAGGTTCGATCACTCTACTCCTGGAAATAGGAGGTTTAAAAACTGAAGCTAAATTTCATATAATTGATTCGACTACGTCCTTTAACGCACTTCTAGGTAGACCTTGGATTCACGAATATAGAATGGTTCCATCTACCCTGCACCAATGCATTAAGTATCAACGAGATGGCATTGAACATGTGATTAAGGGTGATTTGCAACCATTCTCGATTCAAGAAATTGGGATCTACGAAGATGCTGCATATTTCGTACCAAAAGGGTCCTCGTCCCGTTCTAAATTAGAGATCAAATTTGAGGAGAAAATGGTTGGACAAAAATTCAACCAAAAGAAAGAAAAAGATAAGGATATCAATCAAGAAATGATTCAATCGAATAGTGAAGACGACTCTGATATCGTTGTCCTTAGACCTCCAAGCGCATTACCTCAAAGAGGTGGGAGGATGGCTTTGAGGGCACGAGGTCGAGGCCGTGCTTCATTAGAAAGAAGAACAGCACCTGTGTATATTGATTTGGAATCAGATTCCGATGGTGAACTAGAAAGTCAAGGTGCTGCCCTCTCCCTCGATTATCAAAACATAAATACTCCTCCAAAATTTGATCTCACCTTAGACCAGGACAGTGACCCTGAGGTAGATATTTCAAAAGTTAAAAGTGACGAGCCCGAATTAACAATGTATGAAAAGCTCACTAGAAGGATTGAGGCCCTTTCTCTGACCCCACTGTCGGCAGGCAGGGTTGTAGGGTTGGAAGTCAAAGTGGCCCCCAACTTGGATGGTGAAGTTAAGAAAGTCCAGAAATTCTTTCCTGGCTCCTCCTCCGCAAGGGACGAAGGCGATGTAACCCTTGAGGAGGCAGATTTTAATGAATTAATGGAATTACCTTTCGGCTACTTCCCTGTTTGTGTAAAAAATACTTTTTCTAAAGGTTCTATACCGTACCGATGGACTAAGGGTCAAGCTAGATACCACGAGAATATTTGGCGAACAAAAATAAATAAAAATCCAACAAGTGGTATTGGCTTTGGAACAATTAGTTCATTCGATGATGATGAGTATTGCCTAATGATAACTTACCATCTCGATTCTCCAAATGTCCCTACAGATCCTCCTTGTCCTCTAGATGGACTCTGTTTGGAGACTTTAGACGATCCCGATGATCTTCAAGTTCGGGATGCACCCCCTGAATTTGAAGAGGAAATTAAGTCGACAGTCGATGAGTTGAGAGAAATCAACCTGGGAAACGATGATGACCCCCGTCCGATTTTCATAAGTACTTTGTTAAGCGAGGGTGAAACCCAAGACTTAATCCAGTTGTTATTCGAGTTCAGGGATTGCTTTGCCTGGACATACGATGAAATGCCAGGTTTGCCTGCTGAGGTAGCAGTTCACAAACTTGGGGTTCGGCATGATGCCATTCCTGTTAAACAAGCTCCTCGACGCATGCGCTTAGAGATTGAGCAACAAGTCGTTTCTGAAGTTAAGAAATTGGCAGAAGCCGGATTCATTCGAGAGGAACAATACCCCTCTTGGGTGGCCAGCGTCGTGCCAGTTCGAAAGAAAAATGGTCAGATTCGGATTTGTGTCGACTATAGGGATCTGAATAAGGCATGCCCTAAGGATGAGTTCCCCCTACCAATACCAGAACTCATGGTGGACATTGCCTCCTCACATGCTATTTTCTCATTCATGGATGGCTCGTCGGGTTATAACCAAATCAAGATGGCCCCTGAAGATGAGAGAAATACGGCGTTCAGAACCCCTATTGGAATCTTTTGTTATAAGGTAATGCCATTCGGCCTAAAGAATGCCGGAGCAACCTACCAACGGGCCATGACCCGTATCTTTGACGACTTAATTCATAATCAAGTTGAATGTTATATTGATGATTTAGTTGTCAAGAGCAAGGTTAAAGAGGCTCACCTGTATGACTTAAGAGTTGTTTTCGAACGGTTGCGCCGCTACGATTTGAAAATGAACCCCTTGAAGTGCGCCTTCGGCGTCGCTTCGGGAAAATTCTTAGGATTCGTAGTAAGGCACCGCGGAATTGAGATAGATCCTGCTAAAATTGAAGCCATCTTAGATATGCCATCCCCTAAGAGCCTTACTCAGTTAAGGTCTCTACAAGGTAGATTGGCATATATAAGGAGGTTTATTTCTAATCTTTCCGGGAGATGTCAACCCTTTTCTGTCCTTGCGAAAAAGGATACTAAATTCGTATGGGGCGAGAAGTGTCAAAATGCTTTTGACGATATCAAACAATACCTTTCTAACCCGCCAGTCATGGCAGCTCCGATTCCCGGAAAGCCATTAATCCTCTACACCGCAGCTCTAGATGAGTCTTTAGGTGCTCTGTTAGCTCAAGTTAACGACGAAGGAAAAGAGAACGCTCTCTACTACCTTAGTCGAAGACTCCTTCCTACTGAAATTCGATACCCGTCAATTGAGAAGCATTGTCTTGCTTTAGTTTTTGCAGCTCAGAAACTGAGGCATTACATGCTCTCCCACTCAATCAGTCTGATTTCAAGAGTTAATCCTTTGCAATATCTTATGACCCGACCTACGTTGTCAGGACGTTTAGCCCGTTGGTCTATGATATTGTTGCAATTTGAGATTACTTTCACTCCTCTCCGTGCTGTGAAAGGACAGGCTGTTGCCGACTTTCTGGCAGCACACCCGCTGCCAGCAGATTCTCCTCTGAATGATGACTTACCCGACGAACAAATCATGAGTTTGGGGGAATCTAGCGAGGCCATCTGGGAATTATATTTTGATGGGGCAGCATCCTCTTGTAGGATTGCGACCCAACAATCTGTAATTCCTGGAAAGGCTGGAGTCGGTCTAATTTTTATTACACCAGAAAAAGGAATGATGCATTTTTCCTACCACTTATCGGAGCCTTGCACAAACAACGAAGCTGAATACGAAGCTCTGATAACTGGTTTGGAACTTGCAATTCTAATGGAGATTAAAGAGATTAAGATCTTTGGAGATTCCCAACTAGTTATTAACCAAGTCGCCGGAACTTATAAAGTCTTGAATCCGAATCTCCTAAAATATCACCAGTACACGCTTCACTTGTTGGAACAAATCCCCATTGCTACTTTGTATAGGGTTCCCCGTGGAAGCAATTCTGCGGCGGATGCCTTAGCAAAACTTGCAAAGGAATTTGCGTGTCCCGAGGAGGATTCCATCTCTATAGAGATACAGGGTCGTAAGACTCTTTCTCTTATAGATTTGGAATACATTAATAAGACTCCCCTTCAGATCCTTTCTGCCTCTTCGACAACTGACGAAGAAGGCGATTGGAGACGACCCTTAGTCGATTACCTTAAAGAAGGGAAGCTTCCCCAGGATAAATCACTCTCCAACCAGATTAGGAAACGTGCCCTATCATATGCACTAGTTAACGATCTGTTGTACCGTCGGTCTTTCGATCACATGTGGCTGCGCTGTTTGAACAAGCGAGAAGCCCAGAAGATTGTTAATGAAGTCCATTCAGGACTGTGCGGTGCACATCAATCGGGTCCAAAAATGAAATTAAAGATTAAAAGACTTGGATACTATTGGCCTACAATGATTGACGATTGCATGAATACTGCAAAGCACTGTCATCAATGTCAGGTCCATGGTGTGGTTTTACATCAGCCGCCTAATGTGTTACACCCTACGATAGCCTCGTGGCCCTTCGAGAGTTGGGGCACGGATATCATTGGGCCGATTGACCCTCCCTCCGCGAGAGGTCATCGTTTCATATTAGCAGCAACTGATTACTTTTCAAAATGGGCGGAAGCAATTCCCCTACGAAACGTAACATCACACCATGTCTTAAAATTCTTTCGTGACCATATTGTATATCGATTCGGCGTACCCCGCAGAATCATATCCGATAATGGGTCCGCATTCAAGTCTACAAAAATCAATAGTTTTGTAAGGCGCCATAATATTGATTGGAGATATTCGACGATCTATTACCCTCGGGCAAATGGATTGGCCGAGGCCTTCAACAAAACCTTGGTGCAAATTGTCAAAAAGACCCTTGATGATAACAAACGACAGTGGGATGAGCGGTTGGTGGAAGCTCTGTGGGCTTATCGTACCACTTATAGAACCCCGACCCAATCCACCCCGTTTGCACTAGTGTATGGATCTGAGGCTGTTCTACCCTTGGAAATACAAATCCCTTCGCTTAGAATTGCAGTTCAGAATCAAATTACCAATGAACAAAATGCAAAACTACGATTGGAAGAACTCGAAGGCCTTGAAGAGCGACGTCTCCAAGCTCAACAAAGTTTAGAGTTGTATAAATCCCGTATGGTTCAAGCTCACGATAAGTTAGTGCGACCTAGGACCTTCCAAGCGGGAGACTTGGTATTGGTCCTTCGGAGGCCTATCTTGGCCCATCGGAAGCTGGGAGGCAAATTTGAACCTACATGGGAAGGACCCTTCGTTATAGAGACTGTCTACGAAGGAGGCTCGTATCAGTTAGTAGATTGTAAAGGGAACCACCCAATGCTACCTGTTAATGGGCGTTTCCTTAAGAAATACTATGCTTGATGTGGCTCACTTTATCAATTAATAAAATTTCTCTTTTTTGATTTGCACGTTGACCTTTCCCTGTTTAAGGTCTTTCTTTTTTCTTAACGCTCTCAGCTTTTTTTTCTTAGGGTCGGATCGTTCCCTCCCTTAGAACCACACCTGCTAGTGGTGGAGTACGCCCTCCGTGGCACCACCCTGGCATTTGACTTGGGGATCAGTGGTGGAGTACGCCCTTCGTGGCACCATCCTGATTCACATTCGCTAGTGGTGGAGTACGCCCTTCGTGGCACCACCCTAGTTTGCCAGTTTCGGTCCTCTGTGTGGAGCAAGTTTCCTCCCCACATGACCATTCGCTAGTGGTGGAGTACGCCCTTCGTGGCACCACCCTAGTTTGCCAGTTTCGGTCCTCTGTGTGGAGCAAGTTTCCTCCCCACATGACCATTCGCTAGTGGTGGAGTACGCCCTTCGTGGCACCACCCTAGTTTGCCAGTTTCGGTCCTCTGTGTGGAGCAAGTTTCCTCCCCACATGACCTTTCGCTAGTGGTGGAGTACGCCCTTCGTGGCACCATCCTAGTTTTCCAGTTAATTTTGCCTATTAGGAGTAAGTCTTCTATCAGCATCCTATAGGCCTAAGGTTGGGTGATGCCCTTCCTTAGACCCAAGGCTAGGTATTCCCTACCTTGGTTTCCAGTTGATCCGTCTACTAGGAGTAAGTCTTCTATCAGCATCCTGTAGACCTAAGGTTGGGTGATGCCCTTCCTTAGACCCAAAGCTAGGTATTCCCTACTTTGGTTTCCAGTTAATTTTGCCTATTAGGAGTAAGTCTTCTATCAGCATCCTATAGGCCTAAGGTTGGGTGATGCCCTTCCTTAGACCCAAGGTTAGGTATTCCCTACCTTGGTTTCCAGTTGATCCGTCTACTAGGAGTAAGTCTTCTATCAGCATCCTGTAGACCTAAGGTTGGGTGATGCCCTTCCTTAGACCCAAAGCTAGGTATTCCCTACTTTGGTTTCCAGTTAATCTGCTTATTTGGAGTAAGTCTTCTATCAGCATCCTATAGGCCTAAGGTTGGGTGATGCCCTTCCTTAGACCCAAGGCTAGGTATTCCCTACCTTGGTTTCTCTAGTTCTCCTGTCTAGTAGGTGTAAGCCTTTTAATAGCATCCTATAGGCCTAAGGTTGGGAGATGCCCTCCCTTACACTCTTAAGATTCCACTTCTATTCGGTCAACGCCAATGTGTGCAGCAGAAGTTCCTTCAACCACACACATTGGGGGTCCATTTGTTGACCTCATTTTTGTATGAGGTCACTAAGGCCCTTCCAAACTCTAGATTAATTCTAGATCCTAGGATCCACTCTAGACCCTAAGATCCTTTCCTAGAGCCAGACCTTAGGGCCTACTCTAGAGCCTAGGATTCCCTTAAATCCTAGATCTTAGAACTCCTCTAGATCCTAGGATCACTCCAACTTCAAACCAATCCACATCCTTGATCAACCTCAACCTCAAATCAATTCCTACCCTTGATCAACTCCAGCTTCAACTTGATTCAGCCCTTGATCAATTCAAATCTCAAACTTCATTCAATTCAAATCCAAATTAATTCAAGTTTCAAACATATCCAAACTTTGACTCAATCCACTTGAGAATCCAAATTTCAACCTAGACTTTGATCCCACCTTTAATCTAGCTTTGACTTTATCCATCCATTAACAGTCACAGCATGATTGTTAATGATTTGGATACTTCAATATTAATCATTCAAACTTGAAATCCATTCCAAATCCAGAAATCCAGACTCAAATCTAAAGCCTTAAGGCCTTGCCCTAAAGACCCTTTTCAGAGAATTTTCAAACATCCCAAAATCCAGTCTAATGGCCTCTGATTCAGGGTCTATCACTCACAAAGTGATAAGATATGTCTCTAGAGGCTACCCTCCAATTTTGAGCCCATTCTGAGGTCTTTAACCCCAGAATTTGAATTAAAATCCAAAGGCTGTGAAACCTTCAAATATTTACAGCCCATGCCACTGAACCTAACCCCTTTGGGATCTTGACCTTGGAACCCTTACCCAAGCCTCCAATTACTTCCAGACCCTTGATTTTAACCCATCGAGCAGTAAACTGCATTTTTCAGACCCATTTTTGACCATAGTTGACCAATAGGTCAAAATTGACCAAAATACCCCTATGGGGCTCAAATAGGGATTTCAAACCAAATGAACTCCAAATTGGATGCAACCACCTTTGACAAATTTCAAATGTCATTTCAAATCTTTTGAACCTATTTTCAACCCTTGAGTCAACCTGGTTGACTAAGTCAACTGATTTGACCCAAGAGGCCCTTTAAGGGTCCAAACATGTGTTTTGACCCAAATGACCTCTCTAAGTCATCCAACCACTTCCATTAACTTTAAAGTATCATTTCAAACCTGTTGAGCCCGAACCCAGACCCTGGGTCAACCTGGTTGACCAAGTCAACCTAGGTTGACCAAACAAGCCCTTAAGGGCTCAAAAAGGGATGTTGACCAATTTGACCTCCCCAGACCTAGGGACCACCTCCAACGATTTTTAAATACCATTTCAAATTTATCCAGCTATGACCCACCCCTTGGGTCAACCTGGTTGACCCAGTCAACAGGGTTTGACCCAATGAACCCTTAAGAGTTCAAATGAATTATTTTTTTTCTTGACCCATTTAACTATGTCAATATCTCCAAACCCTTGAAATCATTCCATTCAATACCTTGAACATTTCTAAACCAATTTTGAGCTCAACCCAACCTGGTTTGACTAACTCAACCCTCAATTCTAGGTCAAAGCTTGGTGGTGTTTGCTCCCATTCCTACTAAGCCCTAACTTTGACCTTTGACCCTTGATTGAATTACTCTAAACAACCCTCACTTCTCCAAATGCCACATCACCAGTTTTGACCTGGTTGACTGGTCAAACCAAGTCAACAAAAGCCTTAAGCACCTCTTTGAATTGGTCAAACCTCCTATTTGACCTCAAAGAGTGTGAGATCAGGTTTGGAGCCTCTCCAAACTGTAGCCTTGACCTCCCCCATGCCACCTCAGCCTCCCTTGACCAGTTGACTGGTCAATTTAGTCAAACCAAGGGTTTAGACCCTTTTAAAAGGTCTTAATCAGCCTTTTATCCCTTTTCCCCTGATTTAACTCCCCAAGGCCGACCTATTAGTGCCCTAAGGCTCTCTAATAGGCCCCATAACCGAGCTCAGCCCTTGGTTTAGCCTTAAGTGGCAATGGTCCCCCCCACTCATCCCAAGTCCACCCAATGGGAATGAGGCATGTCCAGCCCTTTCCGCAGCCTTCCAGCTTTCCCAGGGACAGGTGGCATCATCTGGAGAGTCCAGGAGTAGATCCCAGCCATCCAATCCAGCCCAGGCCGTTTGAATAGGGGAAAAGGTGACTTTTGAGGGGATTGGATCAAAGCACTTTCTCCCACTCACCCTAGCCTCCCAGAGCGAGCCCTCTGTTCGTTTTGGATCCATAGAGTTTCCTCTACCTCCCCATTACAAAGTCCAAGTGGTTGCACGTCACCGGCGGCGAGTTTTCCGGCGAGTTCACCACCTAGACCGTCCCAAGCTCGTGGCAGCCGATCCAGGCGCGTTCGAGCCCGTTTTTGTGCTGGGGATCTTCACTTGGACAGTCTACAAGCTCATCAATCCAGAAATTTCCAAGATCCAACGGTATAACTTCCTAAAACCCTAGATCTAGTTCACATTAGTTAGATCTAAATAGCTTTATGCTTTTAGGGTTTTAGCCAAAACGAACCATTCCCCACGATTTCTGTTCATGTCTTCAATCTACGTTTAAAATTTCAAGTGAAATGATCAATCCGATCGAAAGAACGAGGCGAAATACGTTCTCTAGGGCGTCACTCACGGTCTCCGGTGAGTGTACGTTTTCTGGACCGTTGATCGCTCGATCAACGGTCCAGATCGAGCCCTTCCGCGATCTGATCCGACCGCGCATTCGATCTGTCGTTCGGTCAGCCGTCCGGCGAGATCAGGGCCGTCCATTCGGAACAGCGGGATCGAATCTCCGCCGTTCGATCCTCTCCTGGTGAGATCAAACCGCGGGATCTGATCTCAGCCGTTAGATCGAACCCGCGGGTTAATCCAACGGCTGCCACGCGCCGCTGACGTGGTTAAGTGAAAACCGCGTGAAGCGGCCCGCGGCCGACGCGTGTCCCCGCCGTCACGCGGTTTCGATCCAGCCAATTCGAGCGCGCCGCGTGTCTGACCGCCGCCATTTAATTAAGGAAATTGTGTTTTAATTAGTTTTAATTACAGAAACTTAAAAAAATTACAGTAAATCAAATACATAACCAAAAATTGAGTACAATATATCAAAATTTTCAGAATTTCAGCTAGTTTATTTTAAAAATAAAATCAAACTCTTTTGGTTATTATTTTATTAGTAATTTAAGAAATACAGAAATATGTATTTTATTTTTAATTAATTATGTATAAATTATTTTTATCTGAAATTTGGCATGCATGTTGTTGAGAGTATGGCTGGTCTCCAGAAAAATTTTCAATATTATTTGAATAGATTTTGATGGTATTTTGAATTATTGAAGCCTATTAACCTTTTTTTTTTATATTTAATTAAATGTCAAGTATTTTGAAAAATACAAGGAAAATATTTTTTATTATTTTCAAACTTCTATGGAGATCAGTGGATCCTTCAACTCATTAACATGTATTTTAATAATATATTTAATTATTTTATAATATATATTTCTATTTATATATATATATCCATTTATATTTATGTATTTTAATATATATTTTGAAACTATATATATGTAAATCTTTAAGTGTTTAAGAAGTCACTTGAGATCTTAAATGTTGATTGAGCATATTTGAATAGAAGTAAAGGGGATGATTAGTGGATAATCATTCTTTGATTATTCACTAATTTTGTCTTAATTATGTTAATTAGTTAATTGCATGCTTAAGGTGCACACACCACTTAGTCTAAGGCTCTCCTAGATTTAGGTATTGAATGTGTTTATGTGCTTCATGCATGCCTTATGTATTGAGTATGAGGGTTAGTTCAAACATTGATTCAAGCCCATCAAGATTAGTGGCATAATTAAGGACAATAATTAAGGACTCATGTATAGAAAACTTAGAAAAATTTCCATAATTAGGGTTCACTTTCCCTTGAGTTGAAACTTTGAACATTTGAACTTAGTGACACCCTCAACCCCTAGGGAAATTTTCACTGATTTTTGAGATCATTAGGTCTCCTAATTAATTTTCTAAGTCTTAAACCCTTAATTAAGCCTTTAAAACTTCTAAAAATTGTAATAAATCCAATTTAAATCCAAAAATTACATATAAACCCTCAAACTGACCAGAATTCAGTCCTTAATCTATGATAATTGGAAGCCCCTTGATTTGACAGCAATTTAAACCCTAATTTAATTTTAAGTAAAAAACCAATGTTTAATTGAGATAATTAATTAATAATAATTAAAAAATCAAAAAAAAAAATCTCCCAAACACTTGGGGATCTCTCCTTAAATTATTCCTGACCTTTGGAGGTGTTTTCAAGAGATTGGGAATTTATTTAAAGCAAAATCACAAAAGAGACCCTCTAATTAAGAAATCCCTAAAATTCATTAAAGTGCCCAAACTTCAATAATCCATAACTAATCCTAGAAAAATCCAAATTACCCAAACTCACTTGCATTCAACTCATATTGATGTCTAGTATTTATTAAAAATATTAAATTCCAGAAATTTGCAATATTTTAAAAAAGTCAACAAATCGGTCAACTTTAAGTCAAAACTAGTTCAAAACTTCAAACCTTTGTAATAAAATGTAGAAAAATCCGATTTTAACGTACTTACCTTCTAACTGATCGTAGTAAGGTCTAGTATTTTAATAAAAATACAAACATTCCAGAAGTTGGTCGTAATCAAAATTTCAACTTTTAACCCCTTTATTAAATCATTAAAATATTCAAAATCCATAAAACTCATAATCATTCTAAAATTCAGAAAATATTGGTTTAATGTCCAAAACACTTAACAAATCCTTTAAAACACAACAACCACCCTAAAGTTGAAGTTTATTGGCTGGACTACTCCGGGCTGCGGGGCTAAGTGTCCTAAGGAGGCTGGTTCCTCGAGCCTGGTGGCACAACGCCACGAATGGATTCTAAAGGGTGTCAAACCTTAAAATGGATTAATTTTTTTTTTAATTATTTAACATTTTAAAAGTCTCTAATTCAATTACATTAATTTGGTTTATCGGCTGGACTACTCCGGGCTGCGGGGCTAAGTGTCCTAAGGAGGCTAGTTCCTCGAGCCTGGTGGCACAACGCCACGAATCAATTAATGGCAAACTCAAATTAATCAACTTTAAAAATCAGTAATTAACTTATTTTTGTATTAATCCACTTTTTTTAATTCCAACCAATTTAAATAACTTAATCAACCCCGATTACTACTAGGTAACCCAGGCCTACGAGGCTATTAGCTTAGCCCCAAGGAAGGTGAAATAAACTTCACGGCCTCGGTGTGAAACAAAGGTAGTAATCAATTAACTTTTAAAATATATTTAATTAAAATTCCTAATTTATTAATACTTGAATTTTAATCTAAATTCCCTCCTAAGCCTTAACAAACTCAAACTTTTAGACAACTTTAACTAATCACCTACTTTAGAATCTATCCCAGCCACACGACCTTTTACACACACTTTAGATGATGTGCTAGGACAACCAACTCTAGATCTAGGTTAGGCTGGTGTTTACTTTACTGCTGTGTGCCGGATTTTTCGTAGTTTTCACTGCATGTTGTGGATGAAATTGCTTTGCTATGTCTGCTTACTTTTTCTGTACTCTGTGGATGGATTGATGTGTTTGGCGACTAGATTACCCTTAGGTTAGGTACGATCTGGATGTTGACACAGTTTTCTGCAGGTGGCCACGCTCATGCAGGGCAATATAAAAAGGGGGCAAATCATAAAAAAATGCATAAATATTATAAACTCTTTGCACAGGTGCTTCAGCTGCTAAAGCCCCCAAATCATAAAAAGAGCGTGGCCAGTGTGTTTACTTTCTTTTCTGCTCATATACAACTGCTTGGGAATAACCTTTTTTTTTATATTAATTGCTTAGGATAACCCTGCAGGTGAGTCTAGATTTTTATTTTGATGTTAATGTAATTTGTGCAAGTGTCAAGTGTTGTGAAAGTTTATTTTGAATTGGGATACATAGATCCAAAGCTTGGATTCCAAAGAGGAAAGGATACCCCTTTAGAGAACACTCCTTTTCCATTTGGAAATCCAAATTTGGATCATACCTCTTCCTTACCCAAAGAGGAAAGAGTGGCCTTCCCCCTTAGAGGGAAGTGCCCTCTTGTCCATTTGGGTAATCCACTACGAAGATTCCAAGAAGATTGAAGAAAAGGAGTCCAAAGAAGAATGAAATTGAAGATTTGAAGATTTGAAGATTGAGAGTATCCCACTCAAAATAACTTGCGTCGTTACTAGGTTTAGAATCCGGGTTGTTGTCAGTGGTGCCCGGCCACTTTACTTTCTGCAATATTCTGGTTTGTAATAAGCAAGGCAATTCTGCCTATGGACATTTATTAATTAATTTATATTTGATATGATGATTTGATTGCCTCTAGGATTACTTGTTTTTACTAGTTTTTTGGCGATTGCATGCCGCTCTTTGTTTTCGCCTGGATACGCGAGGCTCGTGAGGGTGTGAAACTTTTCTACTCATAATTTTAAAAGTCTAAAATTTTAGTGAGTCTAAATAACATAGAAAGATAACGAATCTAGGGAATTAGCCGGGGATCGACCCTGGGGTCGCATGCATATCTTGGCATTCTTCTTTCCTTGTTTTAGACCCTTCCCCGCCTGCGGGTAGAGTCCGGATAGTCTGACCTATGAGGACGAGGTGCCGGACCTGGGGAAGTCCAGTCTTCTAAAAAACTATTTTATAAGCCTGTTTTTAAAATTTCAAGCATACTTGATTGGAAGTTGTTAACTAGCATGCATTGCATTAGATACAAACTAAAAGAGTCAAAATTTTAATTGCACCAGTTTAGCATTTTTGCACCCAACATGTGTCAAAGGGGCCAATTAGGAAAATCTCTAGATGTCGGCCCCGACTCTCCAAAACTTTAATTACAACGTCCCTACCATTCTTTCATAAAAAGACCGGATTCATGTATTTTAAATCGATTAGGTGGTTAGTTGGCTCCCCAATCCAGGCCGGGGTAAGTCCAGACCTTGCACTGCATTAGTTAGGATCGGACGACTGTGGTCCAGTGTCCAAAATAGATTTAGGATCCGGGGCAGATCTTTGATTATAAGACCCCAAATTTCGGGAATATAGTCCCAAATTTCTAATAAAATACTTAACTCTAATTAAAGCTTCATTTCAATCCTAAAACATAAAGCCCAACACTTAGATTAAGTTGGGACACTTCCGGATGGTTCTGGAATCTCAAAGTGTCCCCTACCTCTCATCCTTTGACTCTGTTAATAACTGCTCAATTTTGATCCATTCCCTTTTGATTTTCCAATAATTCTATTCATACTTTGATATCACTCCTAGAAATTCTAACAAAATTTTGCCATTATTTTAATCGAGAGTTTTCGTAGGAGACCTCGTTTTCTTACGATGTAATTAACTACGAGGGCTTGCGCTCGTAGGAGATTTAGAACCACACACGCACCTGATTTTAAAAAATTGATTTTTCAAAACTCAATTGGATTTCTTTGGGAAAACTTAAAATACTAGTGATCATTGTTATCATATTCAAAGAATTATCATCGAATGATATTTTCCCCCTTCGGGGAGATACATCTTTCTTTGATAAGGCTTTGGATGTGAACCTAACGATCACACTTCTTGAATATTGTAGCTGGATATTCAATTGAACCTCATTTTGACCCTTCGGGGCCATATGAAGTTCTCTTTAGCATCCGGTCATAATATTCAAGATGAATTTCATAATTCTAAATCTGAATACCGTTATGAAATTTTATTCTCACCTCTCGAGGTGATATACTTTTTTCTAACGAGATAATTCGATTGTAGAATTCAATTTTAAGTCCCAAAGAAAACTAATATTTTTAAAATATGTTTTCAAAATTCCACCAACAGTATATCGTTGATGTGCCGGGTGTGCACATTTTGAATATAATTTGGAGATTTTTGTCCGGACCGTTTTGATTTGGCGGCATTTTATTCCGTCTGTATTTTTCTGTGTGAATATTAAATGCTGTGGCAGTAGAATAAATGTTCTGAAATGTTGTTATCTACATTCTGTGTGAATTTGGTATTTTGTGATTTTTTAGGAAAATTGTGTAAATTTCATACGCTGCCGTTATGCTGCCCGATTTTTGGGTGATTTCTGATTTGTCCGGATTTATTCTGATTTCATATGCTATCTGTATATACTATAAAAAGGGAGTTATAAGGGGCCTGGATCCTATGAGATTCAGTTAGTGTCTGGGAAATCTGAAATGTGCTCAATCTGAAATCTGTTCTGTTCCGGATCCGAGAAAATCTGTTTAGGTGCTATAAGCACTATATATGTATTCTGGTGCGATAAGCACATCTATTCTGGTGCGGTACGCACATCTGTTCTGG
Organism: Dendrobium nobile; assembly: GCA_022539455.1. Lineage (NCBI taxonomy): Eukaryota > Viridiplantae > Streptophyta > Magnoliopsida > Asparagales > Orchidaceae > Dendrobium > Dendrobium nobile. Next base: position 34,913,888 of record CM039722.1, on the reverse strand, counting down.
TGCCGTGAGCACAAAGGGAGGCATAAGGGGCCGGAATCCGTAGAGATTCCGTCAGTGTCAGGGAATTTAGCTATTAATTATATATCTGATATCTGATTTGAAAGGATTTCTGATTTTTGTATCTTTTCTGTAAGCAAATGATTCTGATTTGATATGAGTTCTGAATTTTTGTACGATACTGATTCGGTGGATTTAATCAGTTTTGATTTGATTTGTTGTTCTGATCTGTACGACTATGATTCTGATTTGATATATGTCCGTATCTGTTCTGATTTGATCTGTTTTGTTATGAACTGTCCGATTCTGATTTCGGTACGAAGATTCTGATATCTGTCCGATTCTATTCTGATTTCCGTTTTGGATTTGGGTCTGATGTGTTTGGTTTTGGATTCTGAGAATTTTGATTGGAGGTTTGTCGTTTTGCTGAGCTGTTGAGCTCACCCTTGTTTTCTGGTGATTTTCAGGTTCTGGGAAAGGGAAGGAGGTCCAGGACTAGATTTCAGAGTCTGATCAGTTATAGGTATTTTGTTCTTTTTGATTTTTGTACAGTCATGGCTTTTCTGCTCTATTTCTTTCTGTCAGCCATGCACTGTATTTGTAGATGATTGTTTTGAGGAAAAGAAAAAAATATAGATGTTTTGTTCCGCTGCATTTGATGTTTCATAGTAGCTCTGTGTCTGTGTGTGTGTTTGTGGTTGAGTTGAAATATTTGGAAGATTCAGTTCAGTAAGTAAATTCCAAAGCCAGATCCTGGTTAGTCTGTTTGGCTGGTCGCGGCCCGGTGCGGGCGGGATCCGTCTCGGGTCGGGTCGTGACAGAGAGTACCTTTGCCAATAATCTCAACTTCTTAATTAACATTCAAGATCTATAAATTATGACTTTCTCTCACTATCTTTATCTACAATAGCTGGTGGAGGTGAACATGAATGAAAATTAATTTAAAGGACAAGGATGAAATGGTCATTCATTAAACTTGCCTTACATGTAGTAGGATTTCAAGTTGCACAACAAATTGATACTTAGAAAAATACAATGCTTTTAAAATTATAAAAACATGCATAAAATATTAGACTTAGTAGCACTCTTTTTTTTTTTTTTTTGTCATAATAAATGCTAGAAAACTTCAAAATATGGAATTGCATAATAACAATATTATCATATCATACCATAATTCAACATATCATGACGAAGGTTGCCAACATAGTCATATGTATAATGGACATCATAATTACAACCATATGCTACATATATGACGAGAATAATTTGATTTTGAGTTGATATCTAATCGATTTGATTAATCATATATACGTTGGTTCATCAAAATTAGTTCGTGAATCAAATTGATTTAATTTCGAGCAATCTTAACTTGAACAAATTAACTAAGTTTGAGCTTGATCAAAATTATTATTTTTTATTTTAAAATGTATTTATAATACTCATATATATTAAAAATGAACATTTCTTTTATAATTCAAGTTGATCCCAAGCTAACTTGATTTGATTTAGGCTAAAGTCAAAATCAACTCAAAGATTATATATGTCGAGATAAATAACACTTTTTCTCTTCGCTCTAATCATTTAACTCAATTTGAGGTTGATTTGGGCCATAAATTGCTCCAATCTATGAGTGATCTTTGATATTTGAGTTAAAAATCTCAACTCTAATAATAAAGATTTTATCATTTGGGAAGTTAGTAATTTATAAATACTATGTTATTTTCTTATATAGAGCATTATGATCATAAGAATATTCTCCATATTATTTCTTTTTCCATTCACATCTTATACATGGACATCAATATCATATTGAATGATATTTTATAATTATCTAAACAATATTCGATCCCTCATAAATTTTTCCACCACCATCAAGGGCAAATTCTTAGTAATGCACTAGGGCCCAAAGGAGTGTTAACATTTTTTCTTATGAACTCCTTCCTAATTCATTCCATAGGCTTCGACATCAAAGTTAGGATCTATTTGGAACAGTTTTCTAGCTGCTTTGGTTTTCAGACAGCAACAACAATTTCATATGACTAATGTTTTCTCTCTTTTTAAAAAAAAAAAATCTCTGTCTTTTTGCAACCAACCAAAGTAGCTAAGTTATTTCATTTGCAATAACTTCACTACTAACCTTATAAAATGCTGCAATCATCCAATACAGACTCTTAGTACTCCCATTAAATTCCTTACTTTGCCCCTCCAAGATGTAGTGACCCTTTTTCTCTTTGTTATTTCATTATTGTGACCCCTCGACAGTGTTTCTCTCACACAAATATTGACTTGCATCTCTCTCTCTCTCTTGCAAAGAGATTAGCATGCCCCTTTGATTTTTCCAACCAACTAGCCGACCAAGCCTTAAACCAACAAAAACTCAGCTTCATTCTCTTGAATGTCTTTTAGAAATTTTAATTAAGCCTTTACACAGCTTCTTAAGTTGTAATAATCATATTCTATACTGATAATAACGTTGAAATGCTCATTCAACTTTGCTAGTATGAATCTGATCGACTTATATTAAAAAAATGGCATCATGGGCTTCTCAAATAAAAATACATCAACTATAATACTTTTAATAATGAAAAAAAAAACATGATGTTTTACAACTTTGTATTGCTAGAAAATATTTTTTTGTATTACAAAAAAAACTTTGTATGACCAGAAAATATTTAAAATTATTTTTAGGATAAAATGTGACTTTTACTAAATTTAATTAAATGGGCATTGAAGAATAAGACATTAAATAATATAAATTATATTCAACTCATCCCAAAAAAGGAAATGAATTAAGAGAAGGTAACAGGCTTCGATTGGCGACATTCTTATTTCTTTTTAAAATAGTTTTCTAATATTAAAATTTCTAGTTCAAGAAATTTTTGTACTAAAAAGCTGTTTTAAAAAGTAGTAAGAAAACCGTTCTAAACGAAGCCTTAGGCTTCTTCTACGACAGCTTTCTTGCTGGTTACTAAAGAAGCTTTTTAGCATGAAATTTTTTTGAGTTATTAATTTCTATACTAAAAAACTGCTTATTAATCAATAAAGAAGCTGTCCCAAACAAAGTCATAGTAACTACTATCTACTATATTTTAACTTTAAGTAGTCTTTAGTTTAACTACTTAATTTTTATTTTTACTTGATATGGAGAGATACTTTAAAATAAGATTGGTGCGTTGAACTCCACAATGAGATTAATACTATTAGAGATAATAGTAATACAATTTTCAAATAAATGTGTATAGATATCAATCTATTAGAGATATCAATGCAATCAAATATTTTTTTCTCAATATAAGTGATTAAAATGTCACTCATTCTCTCTAATTCTATTTTGTTGTCGATTTTTTTATAATAATCATAATAAAAAAAGCTCTTTCAACTTATACTATATGCATTGATCCTAAAATAAATTCTAAAAATTTTAATTTATCATGACAAAATTTTGATTATAAGATCAAGCATAATTGCATTTTTTTTTTCATATAAAAATCAAAACTATGAAAGAATGAATAGAAGAATAAAGATGAATAACTATAATTCTATTTTAATAAAAATTTATACAAAATTAAAAAATAAAATAATTAAATTTTTTCTTGGGAGGGGACCCTGTGCCTCCAGAGGCCCTCTCTTACCTCCATTCATGATGTCAACACTATTGTGTAGATTTAGGCTTCGTTTGTGATTGTTTTTTTATTGTTTTGTGAAGTTGTTGTAGATAAAGTAACTTTTTAAAGTTGTTATAGAAAATAATTTTCTAATTTAAAAATATCCTGGAAGAACCAGAAAAATAATAGCTAAATAAAAATTATAATTATAATCTAAAAAACAAATCATTAAGAAAGCAGTTCCCAAACAAAGCCTTTTTTTGTCCTTGCCAACGGCATTGTTCCCCTTACTATATGTGTAAATTTGGTAGGATCACTTTATGACAAGTTTGTATTATGTATGATTAAGACTTCGTTTGGGATAATTTTCTTTTTGCTTCTTAAAGCAGCTTCTTAGTATAAAAATTAAAATTTTTGTACTAAGAAGTTGCTTTAAGAAGCAGAAAAAAAGCCGTCTCAAAAGAACAATTATTAGGTCCTCCGATCAGACGTAGAGCTACGTCCTATCGGAGCTAAAATCACGCCAAAATAAGAAACATCGAGCAAATACCGAGCAATACCAAACAATAATGAGGAATACCATCATGTGAAGACCCAATACCGAGTTATACCGAGCTATGCCGAGCAATACCGAGTTATACAAAAAATACCGAGTTTTTCCTAGAAAAAACTCGGTATTTTTTTGTATAACTCGGTATTGCTCGATATTACCAGTGAGGAGAATATCATCAACGTAAACCAGTATGTATATTTCGGTGAAATTGTTGTGCAGTATGAACAAAGACGGGTCGGCTGTGCTGGACCGAAACCCATATTGTATGAGATATGCTGAGAATGTAGAAAACCACTGCCGAGGCGATTGTTTGAGGCCATAAATAGCCTTTTTCAAGAGACACACATGATTAGGAAATTGTGTGTCGGTGAAGCCTGGTGGTTGCTTCATGTAGACGACTTCATCAAGAGTGCCGTGTAGGAAAGCATTAGATACATCAAGTTGTAGAGTTTTCCACTTATTTGTGACAGCCAGAGTTAAGAGTATGCGGATGGTTGGGAATTTAGCTACAGGACTAAATGTTTCAAAATAGTCCAATCCATATTCTTGTCTGTTTCCTTGAGCCACAAGCCGAGCCTTATAGCGCGCAATAGTTCCATTTGCATTGTATTTTGTTTTAAAGAGCCATTTTGATCCCAAAATATTGATATTCGGTGGTGGTGGAACAAGTATCCACGTTCCCTGATTATTTAATGCTTCAAACTCACTGCTCATAGCTGCTCGCCATGCAGCATGTTGACTGGCTTGAATAAATCCCGTGGGATTACACGGCACAACATTGGCCTGTAAATCTAATACTTGCCGAGGTTTAAGATGACCAGATTGAGCTCTGGTAATCATAGGATGTCGAGGAGGAGGGCAGGAAGGTAAGCAAGATGTTGGTGATGTATCGGACAAAGCAGGGTTTGATGGGGAATGTTCTCTGGAGTGCTGTAGTGGAGAGGGATCAGCCGAGGGATCAGCCGAGGGAGCATAAATGGATTGTATGTCTGGAGTAATAGTGGCTGGAGATGATATATTAGATACAGGAACAAGTGTAGATGGTATAGTATTGGAAGGAGACTGTTTGATGGTAGAAGGGGTAGTAATGGGTGAAGATTGAAGAGGAAAAATATTTTCATGGAAGTGTACATGTCTGGAAATATACACTTTGTGGGATGTCAAATCTAAGCATTTATAGCCTTTGGCTTGCGAAGCATAGCCAAGGAATATGCAAGGAGTAGATCTAGGAGCAAGTTTGTGAGACAGTTGAGTAGATAGCCACGGGTAACATAGACATCCAAACACACGAAGATGATCATAGTTTGGGGAACGATTGTAAAGAAGAGCGTAGGGGGACAGATTTTGAGTATTGTGAGATGGTAGTCTATTAATTAAATAGATTGCAGTAAATAGGGTGTCAACCCAAAATTTTGGAGGAATGTTAGCTTGAAAAAGTAAGGCCCTCATGGTTTCAAGAAGATGCCGATGCTTCCTCTCGGCAATGCCATTTTGTTGAGGGGTGTATGAGCAAGAAACTTGGTGAATAATGCCACATTTGGAGAGATGAGTTTTAAACTGATTATTTATGTATTCACCTCCTCCATCTGTGCGAAGAGTTTTTATTGAGTTTTGGAATTGTTTTTCCACCATAGTTTGAAAATGCAAGAATGTGGAAAACACATCAGATTTATTATAAAGAGGGTATACCCAAGTATAACGACTATAGTCATCAATAAATAGAACATAAAAACGGTAGGATTTCATTGATAAAATTGGGGAAGGGCCCCATACATCACTATGGATAAGATCTAAGCATTGTTTAGACACAGAACTAGATAATTGAAACGGAAGTCTAGTACATTTAGCCTTAGCACAAGCATTACAAGGAATAGACTCAAACGAAGTAGTAAAACTAATAGGCAGCTTCAGCTGGGTAGATAAGAAACGTTGAGTAGCTATGGATGGGTGTCCAAGCCTTTGATGCCACAGGGATTTGGACGTATGGATGGCGGCAAGAGCGGTGGCAGAAGTTGACCGAGATGAATTGTTTGAAAGCTTAATTGGGTAGAGTCCAAGATGATTGGGTCCCCGGAGAAGAAGCTTGTTGGTCCGAGAATCCTTAATAGCAAAACCATGAGCATCAAGTAGCACAAAACAAGAATTATCATTAGTGAGTTTATGTATAGATAGAAGATTGTGAGAAAGATTGGGAACATGTAAGATTTTGGGTAGGTGGAGCTTACGATGCGGTGTAGGAAGAAGACCTTGGCCAGTATTAGCTATAGGAAGCTGTTGTCCATTACCAACTTGCACTTGAGAGGAGCCTTGGTATGGTTGTAAGTTTTGTAGATGAGCTGTATTAGCAGTGAGGTGCTCGGTGGCCCCAGAATCGAGAAACCAATCGGCATTTTGAGAACTATCAGTAGTGATATATGCTTGTGGAGTGGAATTGTAGGTTGTATCGTGCCTATGCCAGCATGCTATGGCGGAATGGCCAGGCTTACCACATATCTGACAGTCAATGGCTGGGCGAGAACGTCGTCCACCGCGAGTAGAGACAGATCGGCCTGGCGTCGATCGATTGAAACCACGACCAGAAGAGCGACCTCTATAGTTGGATGCGCCGGGTGCTCTGCCGCGTACAGATCCACGAGTAGCAGCTAAAGCATAGTTAGAATCAGTAGTAGGAGTAACCGCAATTTCTCTACCTGCATCGGATGAGATGTGAAGCTCTTCACTGCAAAGAAGCGCATAGAAGTCATCAAGAGAAATCGGCTGCAGTTGATTTCGAATGACAGCCTTAAATGACTGATATGAAGCAGGTAAGCCATTCAAGGTATAAAGTATAATATCTTCCGTGTCTATTGCGCATCCAGCTGCAGTAATGGCATCGACCTTCGCCTTGATATCTGTTAAATACTGGAAGATCGTTTTATCACCTAGTTGTAACTGATGCAGCTCGTTTTTGAGATGCAGCAATCTGGCTCTGTGAGTAGACTGCAGGCGAAGTTCTAATGTCGTCCAGATTTGATGTGTGGATTCAAGATTAAGTATATATGGCAGCAAAGAGGCAGACACAGTAGAGTAAATAGCTGATGCTAAGTGTTGATCGATGAGCATCCACGTTGTAAATAGTGGGTTTATGCTGACTGAACCATCTCCCGAGAGAATCTGCTTTGGTGGTTTAATCTCCTTTCCGGTGAGGTATCCCTCGTAGTTGTTAGCCGTAAACAACTTCAGCAGCTGTGACTTCCAGATTAGATGATTGTCAGTTGTAAGCTGCACTGTCACCATAGTTTTGACATTTGCCATGAAGAACTTGAGCTGTGGAGGGATGACAATCGCCGGCGATGCCGCTGATGCACCGGCAGCATCCGATGCAGTTGATGGTGAAGAAGTAGAAGATGTTGCCATGAGTAGTGAGAGCCTACAGCTCTGATACCATGTTGAATACTCCTGTGTTAATCTGCAAAACAGAGAGAACTATCGGAGAAACACAAGAACAAGGGAAAGAGATACAGAAGCTTTTACTTTCCATCAAATGTATTCTCTGCCCTGTATTGAATGTCATATAGGAGTATATATAATACAATCAATTAGGGATCAACCGTTGAGATGAATTAACAGAGATCAAACGGTGGAGATAACTCAGTCCTGTAAATGGCAGAGGAGTGGACTACCGGTTGCTGCAGAGAGTATCAGACGAGTGGAATACCATGAGCCAGAGAAGAGGCGCAGGTATAGATAGCACAGCCGACTTATCATGTATCCTTATCAGATATAGCTCGGTATAACTCGGTATTGGTCTTCACAGAGCGGTATTCCTCGTTATTACCAAATAATACCTAGCAATACCGAGCAAATACCGAGTTTTTTGGTGGGATTTTAGTGCCGACCGGACGTTCCTCTACGTCCGGTCAGAGGACCTAATAATTGTTCGTCTCAAACTAAGCCAAAGTCCCGTCCAAGTAAGTAATAGCTAAAGGGATCTATATATTTAAGGGTAAGAAATCAAGAGGAAGAAGATTGAGTAAAATGTATGTCTAGTTCATGTTCAAAGGAATTGTGGCAATTATACTCTTTGTGTGACATTCTTATTACTGTTTTCTAAAGCAACTTTTAAGTATCATTTTTTTTTTTCAAGACAATGTAATATTAAAATTATTTGTGTTAGATATGTAAATAACATCAAATAAAGTGGTATGTATGTAAATCCAAAAAAAAAAAAAACTATCTAGAAGTTTCATGGGCTTGAATGAAATTAGGATCTGGTTAATAATAAGAAAATCAATGACTTTTCTTACATTAACTTCATTGAGTGTGACAATTCAACTGTCACGTGAAATAGGGTTGATGAGTCATCATATTGAGTAGGTAAGGATATGTTTGTAATTGACTTAAAATATTATTGCATTTCTTAAATAAATTTATAAAAATTTATTTGAAGTTAAATTTCTAGTTAGTCAAATTAAAATTAAAAAAAAAAAATTCTTCATGACATTTTTTATTGATAAGCCCAATCACGAAATAATATAGAATAGATTCTGAATTATTAAATTTCTCTATCTTTGCATGTTATGATAAATTTATTTGGAATTCGGTAAAATTGAAAAAATATGAATTAGGGTTTTATTGTAAATTTTGATGTTTGGAAGAAAATTTCAAAAATGGGTGCAAGAGTGTCTACTTCGTAAATAGCAAAATCTTGAGGTTGTTATTTAATTATGTCTGTAATTTCCTCTTTTTTAGTGTGAACTATTCTCACAAAATAAATGGAGCTCTAATAATTGAATAATATGAGAAATAAAAATATTTAAAAGAAATTTAATAAATTTTAAATAAGAAAGGAATGTATTTATCAATATTTTCATTTCTATGCTTTATCCCATAAAAAACATACTATTATTGAGTTTTTATCCCATATAAATTTAATAATATGTCTTCTATCTTTTGATTTGAGGGATATGCATTTAAATTTAATTTTAGCCATATATTTTGAATATCTACTATATAAGAATTATACTTCAACACTAGTTTTGTTATAAACGTGTCTTTATAAAAAATAAAAAAAAATTCTTAATTTTACAAGCTATTTGATTGGAGAAATTATTCCGTGTGATCACCGGGTCTTTCGGAGACGAATCAGAATATGTCATGTCACCCGGTAAACAGCAGAAAAGTGATGTGGCACGTCCTAATTCGCCTCGGGATGGTGTCCGGTGACTGTGCAAATAATTAAGCATTTGGTTGCCTGCAAAAGAGATGTAAGTATTACAAATATATGAGTTTTGAGAATATTTGCGTTTGGTTTGAAGTAAAAGAAATGTAATGTAAAAATTTGATGCAATTGGAATTTACTCTCTAGTTCATTTTTTATGTATTTAGAATTCCTCGGATTTGACCTAGTTCCAAGTACACCAAAAATTCATTACAGTCACCGCTGCTCGATGGCCCACCCACAGCAACAACTATGCTTGTATTAAGAGAACACACTGAGATGATTATATAGTTCAACTTTCAAACCGGCTTATATCCACCCTAAGCAAACAACCTAATTAAGCTTCCCTCAACCTTAAAATTGTAACTATAAACTATCTCCTTGATAGTGGACAAGCAATATACTTTTGTACTTTTCTTCATGGGCAAACATTACAAACCTCTAAATACAAAAGTAATTACAATATACATTTACAAATACTTAGAAAATTACAAAAAAATTGTTTTCAAATTTTGCATAATTACACTTGCAAATTATAACTAAATGAAAAACTAAAATGTAAATAAAAAATAGAAACCTAACTAACAACCTGATTACTAATCAGCTTGCTAAGGATTACACAACTCATCTTGGTTTATTGGTTGGGAGCTTAGGCTACAACTAAGAGGCCTTAGGTTCGAGTCTTATGTATGTTGTGTGTCTGCCTTAATTTGCCCAAATGTCCAAAAAAAAAAAAAATAGATTTAGCTTTTGGCTTGCATATTTTGGAAGGATTTAATCCTTGTTGGGAAGTCATGATCACAACACAACACAGATCGTTGGGGCAGGCATCACACACTTTGGAGCTTGCTTGGGAAAGCATTGAGGGATTATGGCGTCCAATGGAACCCGTTGGGGGGATGCCTATAACTATACCACATGTGTGGGAGGAGAAGAGGAGTTTATGCAATGATGCTTGAGAAAGGCATCGATAGACCATATTGTGTGATAAAAGCTCGTCGCGAGAGATAACGACAAGACCAGTTGCATGTGAGTAGAGAATTTTGTGTTATATTTTTTGTTTTTCAAAGAAAATTTTAGCCCCACATTGATTTGACAATCAATGACGCATGTTTAGTAACGAAAATATTTATTACTCCAGTTTAATCAATGAGAATTATTATTTCGTAATGAAAGTATTTATTATTATTTTATGACTTGATTTAAAAATGTTTAAATTAATTATTATAATATTTGTAATGAATTATTTTAACATTTATAATGTTTGAGATTAATTATCATATCATTTAAAAATGAATTTTATAATATTTTAAACTAAAACGACTGTGTATTTTTGGTATATATTAGAACTTTCTGGGTTTGATTAAAAATATAAGCTTTTCTTCATCCTTTACTCCACCTTACATATATACATAGCGAATATCCATATCATTGTTCCTGCTTCCTGCTTCCTGCTGTGATAAGTACAAATCACTATGAATTGTCTACTTAATTCTGGGAGGTAAGCTATTGTATACTTTTATACCTGGGAGAAGCGAAAATCCAACTTTAATAAAAGTGCTTCGCACGCCTCGGTCTACTTACTTGATAAATTTTCTATTTGCAATTGTCTTACTACTTTTTTGTTTTTACAACAATCTTAAAGTTAGATCATATGGATTATGCAATAATTAGTACTGCTGGAATAATTCTCAACTTAACAAAAAGTGAGCCTTTTTCCAGACGGAACTTTAATAGGCGGCAACCAAAGGTTAAGTTTATCATTGATATTACTAAAGTTGAGCATGTCCTTACTTCATTGTCACCTTCTATGTGAACATAAAATTATGATATCATTCAAGCTTATTGGAATAATGCAAATATGATTTGTAAGACAATTATTATTTCTGCTTTATCAAATGAGTTGATTGATGTCTAATACAAATTTGAGTATGCTTCTGAAATTTAGGTCTCCTTTATTGTAGTTATCCTTCTATTCTTGAAGGCCATATTGATGTTAACCAGATCTCTGATTCTGATAAAACAAAATTCACTTTTGGATATATTTTTACTTTAGGTGGTGGAGCTATATCTTAGAGTATTCTAAATTGACTTGTACAACTCGATCCACTATAGAATCAGAATTCATTGATTTAGAAAAAAAATAGGAGGAGAAGCCAAACGGATTAGATCGAAATCTCTTAGCTAATATTCTAATTTTTTAGGGACCTATCTTATTGGTGTCCCTACATTCTTATTGCCAAGCTTCAATAGCTAAAGATAAAAGTAAAATATATAATGGGAAGAGCAGGCATATTTGCATGTCTAAAAAATAATATTATGAAGCAATTGTTTACTGATGAGATAATATCTCTAAATTTTATGAGGTCAAAGATGAACTTAGCAGGTCCTCTGATAAAACAACTTAGAAGGAAGCAAATGATGGACACATCGAGGGGAATGAGACTTTTGCCTATAAACAAAGGTTGATATTGATGGTAACCCAACCTATTTTTATTGGTATCATATAAAATAGGTTCATATGGGAAGAAAAAGTCATTAGTCAAATTCATGGATTATTTAAAACATACATTATGATCAATTCCTATAATATTGAATAATGTGATTTACATTGATAAAGAAGTTAAGTTTTTACTCTTAATGAATTCATAATTCTTTTAAGTTATTTGTGCTTAATGTGAGACGCAACTGATGAATTCACGTATATGAGTGTAAAGGTTGACCGCCTTTTGATGCCTCGCCGAATCGGAAAACCTGTAGAAAATAAGTCACCGAAAAACACAAAGGGATAACACTGCAAACAGTAGTATAACATTTCTTCTATATGTCTATTCTCCATCTTTCTATCATCTATATAGCACTATGCTGCTGAAGTTTCCTACTATTAGAGGGGCACAACCCTCATATGGTTGCAACTACCTACTAAGAACAGTAAAAATAGAAAAAGTACTAGTAGTGGTAACGCTGAGAAATAGTGGTGGTGGTAACTTGGACCTGCTCCTTCCCGAACGTAATACTGCACCGCATCACCTTTTATGAGAATATAGGCAACTCCCTAGAGTACTCATGAAACTCATATTCAGACACATGGCTATAAAGCGTCAGATTGAGATGAACATCTATCATTTATTTGATGTAAGATGGTTAGATAATCTTGCTTATACTCAAGGAATCAAGATCATAGAAAATATTAAATTTCACTTAGTTCCTATAAGTAAATATTTTATTATCCTAAAATATTAGTTCATAGTCCAAAGACACCGATGTCTATGCATTATATCTTTTGCTCTGAATATACTCTTATTCAAGATTTTACTTTTCTTTGAAAATGCAGAAGATTGTTATATTTAATGCTTTTCAAAGAAAAGTTTAGTCCCACATTGATTTGGCAATCAATGACTCATGTTTAGTAACGGAAATATTTATTACTCGAGCCTAATCAATGATAATTATTATTTCGTACTATAAATATTTATTATTATTTTATAACTTCATTTGAAAATGTTTAAATTAATTATCATAATATTTGTAATTAATTATTTCAACATTCATAACATTTGAGAATAATTATCAAAACGTTTAAAAATTAATTCTAAAATGTTTTAAACTAAAATGACTATCTATTTCTGATATTTATAAAACCTTCCTGAGTTTGATGAAAAAATAATTTTTCTTCATCATTTCACTTCATCTTATATATGTTCATAGCAAATATCTATATCACTGTTTCTTCTTCTCGCTGTGATTAGTGCATATCACTATGAAGAGTCCGTTGAATTTTGTTGTTAGACCGTTATGTACCTTTGCTTCTAGGAGGGGTGGAAATCTAACTTTAAAAACAATGCCTTGCATGCATTCAATATGTTTTCTAATTGCAATTGTCTTACTACTCTTCTATCTTTACAATAGTTCACATAATAGAGCTCGCTAAAAAAGGCATTGTGAGACCAACAGCATATGATGAAGCTCACTAGCTAGGGAAGGCATAGCAAGAGCGATGGAGGTTCGAATGATTGAGTTCAAACAAATTCAAATAAGGCATGAACTATGTTCGAATCTGGTTCAGGCTAAAATCGAATTAAAGCTAGTTCAGACCAGTAAAATGTCTTAATAAGCAATCCTTAAAACAGAAGACTATTTCTTTCGACATGAATTTTCAGATATATTTCTTTTAGAAAATAAATGGCAGTGCTATTTCTCAAAATATTAAATATGTGTCTTATGAGGCATATAAAGTCAAATATCTCGAATTTTATGTAATCAGGTTCATTGTTCTGCCTTATCGGGTGCAGAAAAATAGGTTAACAGGTGAAGGTGAAATGGCTCCAGCAACAGGCTTCACTTTCCTTTACAAACCAGTGCTCTGAGCCTCTGACGGCTCCCTCCATGAAAGATGCTTTAAAGAATGGGCTTGGATCCTTGGAATGGCATCATATGTAAATAGAGTGAAGTTTTTGTTTTAAGCCCCATTTAATGAAAATAATATCATTTCACATCAAAAAATATTTTCAATTCAAAATCAAAAGCAAATTTTACATGTGTAAAATTATTATAAATTTAATAATTTAATTAATCTTAAAATAAAATTTTGACTTTATATATATATATATATATATATATATATAATTTTATATATATATATATATAATTATATATATATATATATATAATTTTCGTCGATGCCTCAATATTTAGAAATGAGCTAAAATAGTCAAATACTGAAAACTATTTGTCACATCCGTTTAAATTTTAATGAAAGGTTTGTGCATTTACTTCAAGATTTATGTTTGTTAACTCAAATAAAATTTAAATAATATCAAATTAGTTGTTAATATTTATATTTGATTAAAATTAATTTTAAGATTAATTTATTTGTCTCTAATTTATATGACCGAATATCATTATTTCTACTTTAAAAATTCTTCATCAATTCTAATTTTGATTATTTAAATCATATTTGTTATATATATTAATATCTCAATGAATTATTGATAAATTAAATATTAAATTAAAAAAAAAAACTTATTTTGACTTCATTTAGAATAACTTTTTTACTAATTTTAAAATAATCTTTCTAGTATAATTTTTTTTTGAATTATAAATTTATATATATATATATATATATATATATATATATATATATATATATATATATATATATATATAGAAAACAGTAAAAATATTATCCCAAATGATAACTATTTAGGGTATGCTGTCCCTACTCAATTTCTTCATTGCCACTTAGACATTGCGTGAAGTACAGTTTTAGCCACACATCTTTTTTTTTTTTTTTGGGTAAACCCGAGGCTTGATGCCCATATATTAAAAAGCTAAAAGCAAATTACATTTAACCTGTGGAAAGAAAAAACAAAAACCAAACTAAAACAAAAATTACATATGATTGAAGACAAGACCAAAAAGACAATTGGCATACAAGGGCTCAGAAAAGCATAGTCTCATTCATCAGAATTAATCGTGTAAGAGAACCAATCCAGGCGGTTGCACTGTTTGCCCGAGAGAAAAGCCAAAATCCGAATCGGTTAAAGACCATCACAGCACATCCAGCCTGGTTGCAGTAGGAGGCAAAAACGAGCCAGGTTGCCATATAGGCCCTCCATAGCTTGGAGAGACTTGCTGTGCTCATCATTGTCTGAATGCCAACCGTCCACCTATCTTGCCAGCTAAGGCCACACATCTATCTCATCAGATTGTCTTCCTTTGCTCTCTTTTTTTCAAGAAGACCGACGTCCACAGCTTCGGAGTAATGGCGCTCGAGCTTGTCTTCGGCTGACTGCCCGTCAAGCTTAAGCAGACCGAAGAATAGGTCGTTGCGGCACCTTTCTCCTGCCTTAAATCCAGTCAATCTGCCAAACTCCCTGATTTAATAAATCCAAATTTTAACGCAAAACAGAGACGCAACGGGAATCAAATTTCTATAGTACGATTAAAATTTGTCATTTTTGACATTTGGCAAGACTTAAGCCTAAATCCTGCATCCAAACAGCCCCTAAACTTGACTTTTTGGTCTTAGTACTCTTCACAGGCAACACCACATCCAACACAAACTGAAAAAATGTATACAGATCAATCAAATATATTTTTTCGTTAAAAAAGAAAAATAAACAAATCAAAGCATAACATATATAATTATTACAGAAACACGCCTGCTTAGAGGCTTCAACCTCGACCAAAATTCTTTTTTTTTACAGAAAAAATCATAGAAGAACCTTTGCAAGCCATCCCAACACTTCAGGAAGCATCAGTAGGAGAGAGGCAGAGTCTTTCCTTCCAGGTTTTGCTCACGAGTATAGCGATAAACAGCTGGAAGAAGACGACCAATCCATCTCCGCAGTTGAACCGGAGCTTCCTTCTGTAATAAAAACCGACTATTTCGATTCTGCTCAGTTTTCTTCAGTTATTACAGCAATCAGAAGGAATAAAAAGGTCAGTTTGGCTGATAATTGGCAAAAAGAAAATTACAGCAGAAACAAAGGCCAGCTTCTGAGTAAATGATAATATGTGGAAGTTTGATTAATGATCGTAACTGGTTACAAAGACAAGGAAACATATTTACAGAAGAAGCACCATTTCAGTGTGCATATATCCTAAAGCAATAAGTTTGCCAAAAGCCTTTTCCTTTGGAAGAAAGTGAAAAACTTATTGAAAAAAAATTGGAAAAATAAAAAAATAAACTCATCAATTTGTGTCGGAAGGAGAAGCCTCAATGTCGGAGGGCAGACTTGCACCCGTGTATGAAAAAAATCAACTGTCTGTAAAGCTGCCTAATTCATGAACTTCCGGCAGTTGGAAGAATTGCAAAGGCATGGAACTTTGCATTCTTCAGCTTCATCGGGATCAAACAGATAATCATACCTGCAGCAGAGAAAAAAGGTATCTAAGCAAAGAATGGGTGAAATGGAAATAGATTTTTGGTATAAACAGTCAGCGTCTAGATAATATAAAAGAAGTTAGCAAAATATTTCTGGTAGCTTTTGTAACAGTGGAGACCGAGAAGCAAATTTTCATTCCATTTTCCATAATAAACTACTAAAATAGTGTGTATGTACAGTGTAACACTGTATTCTATTAGTGTGCCGACGCGGTTAGAAAGAAATGGGAGAGATTGATTTGGAGATCGCACGAAAATGGTGGAGATCCTAGAGGAGTGCTAGTTCGGGCATATTCAGGCTTCGTTTGGCTCTTCCTCTCCTTTTGTAAAAGATAATTTTAGAAACAATGATTAAGAGAATGAGTTTTTTAACGGAGAAGCAAATATCAAAAAGCTTCTCAAAACAATAGAAAAATGAAGTTCCCTAAAAAGCATTCTATAGAAGCGTCCCATCCAAACAACGACCGAAAAATAATTTCACCGTTTCTAAACGGAAAAGGAAAAAAAAAATGTCGAAAAAAACGAGGCCTCAGTTTGCAGCGGCAGCTTTTCATCTGTTCTCATCTCCCCTCTGTTGGCATCCCCCCTCAAGTTGATGGTCATAGGTTGGAGTGTGGACATATTGCAAATCAGTAGAAATCGAGAAATGGTTAATACTTTTGTCAGAATGTCAGCCAACTGATCTTATAAGATGGGAGTATGGGACCATCAGAGTATTTTGTTTGTTTCAGATCCTAAATTTTGTAACTATCAACATCAAAAATTATAGAACAACATGAGTAGTCAACTGCTAGGCAAATTGACAAAGCTAAGATTGTGAGAGCGTTTCAGTAGATGATAAATTTGAGGGAGAGATGGCTTAGTAGTGAGTAGGATTATATCCTCAGGGTCAATGCGTGAATTAGTTATGGTTGTAGTGTTCACTTTTGTTTGATTTCTGATAGATATATTGCCTTTGGTTGGCCCTTCATGAGAGATGGTGCACATCATTCTTTAATAGGATAACACCTGAACGATTGCTTAATTATAGGAGTCTTTCAATCATGGACCAAATGTCTTCATAAGTGTCCAAATTCAAGACATATATGAGTAGAGGAGTTGAGATTGTAGAGTAAAGAGTTTCTGCATATTTTTGTTCTATGAGCATCCAGGTGTTGTATTAAAGGTTGAGGGTGCGTGATCCATCATCATTGAGGTGTTTAGTTGGTTGGAGAATAGAGTTGGCTATGTAGCTAGCGAACCAATTAGCGTTAAAGAATTTGAGGAGCTGAGAGTGCCAAGTTAGGTGATTTTCTAATGAGGACATCAACAGGAGATTCTGACGCGAGGAGACATCGGAGATCTATGGCTACGTGATGGACCGGTTCACCCGGTCCATCCTAGACCCGTGCGGGTCCATGGGAGGCGGGCGGATCGGCTGGACAAAAAGGGGCCCACCCACTTAAGTAGGGGTAATTTGGGGATGTGAGGGACTTTTGGATTGTTTGAAGGGGGCCATTAGGGTTTAGTTGGAGGCATTATGAAAAGTGTATTCTCTTTCTAGTTTTCATCTTCTAGTTTCCTTTTTGTTCTTTTCTAGGGTTTTCTTGCGGGAGATCTTGTCCTTCTCGAAGTGGACAAACTTATCTTGTTTTCTCTTGGCTTTCTAATGCAAAGGTTCTTGCTTTTCATCTCAACCCTCTTGTGATTGTTTCTCTTTGGTTTTGGTGGAGAAATTTCCTTTTTTGGGGGAAATTAGGGCAAAACCGAAATTGTGGCACCCTAGGGCGTATCAGTTTGGTATCAGAGCTCTCGATCCTAGACGGCATGGCATCAAAGAATGTAGAAATTTTGGAGGGGGAAATGGGCCAATTGAAAGAGGAAGTGGGTGAGAAACTTTCTTCGTTGGAGGGAAAATTCTTAACCCTAGAGGAGAGATTTGGGGGAATGGAAGAGATGATCCGAAAATTGTTAGAAGCCCAAGTTGTTCCATCAAATCCTAAGGAAAAAGGGAAATCTTCGGTGACAAACCCTAACCCTAATTTCCCAATTAGGGAAGGAGTAAATCAGAGTGAACATGGCATGCAAGGGCAATGGTCAAGGGAAGGAGAAGAAGGGTCTGGAGTGGGCGGCCTTTGGGGAATGACCGGAGGTCAAGGGGGCCGGCCACACATGGGCTCGGTGGGCCTCCACAGCACACGTGAAGGGTGGCCGAATCAAATGGGGGGATTTCCGGAAGGGAACCGTGCCACGTGGGAGCAGGGAGGAAGAAGGGATGACTACGGCAGGGGTTATGGTGAGCCAAGAGAACCACCATGGCGGGGGATCCAAAATCCTTACCCGGGGGAGAGGAGGGGAAGACCACCGGGGGAGGGATTCACTCAGGGGACATGGGGAGATGGAAGACCCTTCAACCGAGCCGACAACCGCATGAGAAAATTAAAGCTTCCTATTTTTGAAGGAGAGGATGCTTATGGGTGGATCTACAGGGTGGAGCGCTATTTTGCAGTGAATGGCGTCACAAAAGAGGAAAAGTTGATGGCGGTTCCGATATGTTTGGAGGGAAAATCATTGGCTTGGTTTCAATGGCTTGAAGGGAGACAACATGTTAGGAGTTGGGAGGAGTTCAAAGACCTCCTACTTCATAGATTCCGGGTGTCTAGCGAGGGTACATACTATGAGCAGTTTCTGGCTCTAGTGCAGGAGGGCACAGTGGCAGAGTACAGGGAGCACTTTGAGCTACTCTCAGGCCGATTGAGAGGGATTCCAGATGACCTTTTGGAGGGGAATTTCATGAAGGGGTTGAAGCCCCACATCAGAGCAGCCATCAGAGTAGTTGATCCATATGGGTTAGTGAAGATAATGGAGACTGCACAGCTGGTAGAGGACAAGCTGAAGGTGGAGCCACCGAGGAGATCAGGGGTATCTTACCCCACTTACCGACCACCAATCATGACAGGAGGCCCAAAGGCGGCTACCATCCTTCCTCTTAGGGAGGTAGCCAAGGAGAAAACCACTATGGCAGTGAACCAAGGGGGGTTCAAAAGATTGACTGATTCAGAACTGAAGGAAAAAAGGGCCAAGGGCCTTTGCTACCAATGTGATGAGAAGTTTACACCAGGACATAGATGTAAGGAGAAGACACTACATGTGATCATAGTGGGGGATTCAGAGGAGGAGGAAGGAGACACAGGGGCAAATGAGGAGGATGGAGAGGAGGAAGAGCACCCTCATTTGGCTATGGTGGAGGTCTCACTCAACTCCATAGCCGGACTGACATCGCATTCCACCATGAAGCTGGAAGGGGAGATTGCAGGGTATAAGGTGATGGTTTTGATTGATAGTGGGGCCACCCACAACTTCATAGCTTGCAGATTGGTGGAGAGGGTGGGGCTACCGGTGACCCAAGGGGGAGGGGTAGGAGTTATTTTGGGCACGGGGAAGAAGGAGCGCTGTAGCGGGCAGTGTAAGGGAGTGACCCTCACATTGCAAGGGGAGGAGACAGTGCAAGACTTTCTATTGCTAGACTTGGGAAGCACTGACGTGATACTCGGGATGCAATGGCTCAAGTCCTTGGGTGAGATTAAGGTGAATTGGAAGAAGTTATACATGGAGTATGGAAAGGGGAGCAGGAAAGTGACACTACAGGGAGACCCCAGTTTATGCAGAGCCAGAGTGGCCTTGAAGTCCATCTTCAAGACTTTGAGAGATGAGGGAGAGGGCTATCTGATAGAACTACAGCAAGTGGGCAGGGAGGAAGAAAGAGAGCCAGAAGTCATACCTGAGGTGATCCAGGACCTTCTACAGCAGCACTCCTCCGTGTTTCAGATGCCCCAGGGGCTACCACCTATCAGATCCAGGGAGCATGCTATTGTGTTGAAGACAGGGGTAGCACCCGTCAGCGTGAGACCCTACCTTATATCCTCATGCTCAGAAGGAGGAGATTGAGAGGTTGGTAGCAGAGATGTTGGAGGCTCAAGTGATCCAGCCCAGTGTGAGCCCATTTTCCAGTCCTGCACTCTTAGTGAAGAAGAAAGACGGTAGTTGACGATTATGTGTAGACTACCGGGCCCTCAACAAGGAGACTGTGTTGGACAAGTTCCCTATTCCTGTGGTAGATGAACTTTTGGATGAACTTGGAGGAGCCACCATCTTCTCCAAGGTGGACTTGAAGTCTGGTTATCACCAGATTAGGATGAGGACTGAAGACATTCAGAAGATGGCCTTCCGGACATATGAGGGCCATTATGAGTTTCTGGTGATGCCGTTCGGGCTCACTAACGCTCCCTCCACTTTCCAAGCCCTGATGAATCAGGTCTTCCAGCCCTACTTGAGGAGGTTTGTTTTAGTCTTTTTTGATGATATATTGGTGTATAGCAAAACTCTGCAGGACCATATCACCCATCTTGGGGTGGTACTCACGACCTTATTGGAGCATCAGCTATATGCCAACCAAAAAGTGTTCTTTCGCTCAGAAGGAAGTGGAGTATCTGGGACACATCATTTCAGAGAGTGGGGTGGCAGCTGACACCACCAAGATAGAGGCCATGGTGAATTGGCCTACACCAAAATCCCTTAAAGGACTAAGGGGATTTTTGGGACTTACGGGCTACTACAGGAGGTTCATCAAGGGCTATGGTTCCATAGCAGGTCCTTTGACTGATCAGTTAAAAAAGGACAATTTTCAGTGGGGAGAAAAGGCGGAGGAGGCCATGAAGACCCTGAAGAAAGCCATGACTAGTGCCCCGGTTTTGGCACTTCCAGATTTCACCCAGCAGTTTGTGGTTGAGACTGACGCTTCAGGAGTGGGTTTGGGAGCGATACTCATGCAGAATCATAGGCCGATTGCTTTCTTCAGCCGGATCTTATCAAATAAAGCAAGGCTGAAATCAGTTTATGAGCGGGAACTGATGGCCATTGTGTTGGCTATTCAAAAATGGCGGCCTTATCTATTGGGACAACGATTTGTAGTTCGTACTGATCAGTGGAGTCTGAAGTACTTACTGGAGCAGAGATTAGTGGCAGAAGAACATCAGAGGTGGTTAGCCAAACTCTTGGGGTATGAGTTTGAAATTCAGTATAAGCCAGGGGTTCAAAACAAGGCGGCGGATGCTCTTTCCCGCGTGGAGTGCTCACAGTTGATGGCACTATCTGTACCACAATTGGTAGACTGGGGTGAATTGGTGAAGGAAAATCAACATGTAGAGCTAGGGAGAATTCGGGCGGCTATCCAGAAGGGAGAAGGAGGGTTCAAAGGGTATCACCTGGAGAACTCTCTTTTGTTATACAAAGGGAGATTGGTACTACACCGTGACTCAGCATTTGTTCCCATTCTTCTACGGGAGTACCACGATAGCCGTGTTGGTGAACATTCAGGGGTGGAGAAGACTTATCGGCGGGTGAAAGCCGAATTTTTTTGGAAAGGGTTAAGAGGTGATGTCGAAGACATGGTAAGCAAATGTGATATTTGCCAACGGAACAAGTATCAAGCTTGTGCCCCTAGTGGGTTGCTGCAGCCCTTGGTGCTTCCAAACAAGATTTGGGAGGAAGTTACCATGGATTTCATTGAGGGATTACCCAAGTCTGATGGGTATACGGTCATAATGGTGGTAGTTGACCGGTTGAGCAAGTATAGCCATTTCATTCCACTACGGCACCCTTTTTCAGCTCCTACTGTAGCATCTACTTTCATCAGAGAGGTGGTTAGATTGCATGGGGTCCCCACTTCTATTGTCTCAGATAGGGACAAGGTATTCTTGAGCTCTTTTTGGAAGGAGATCTTCAAAATGCAGGGTACATTCTTGAAGCGCAGTACAGCATACCACCCACAGACAGACGGACAGTCAGAGGTGGTGAATCGGAGCGTGGAGACTTACTTGAGATGCTTCGTTGGGGAGAGGCCTAAGCAGTGGGTCAAATGGCTACCATGGGCAGAATACTGGTACAACACTTGCTACCATACCGCAACTCAGTTCACACCTTTCAGGATTCTTTATGGAAGGGATCCACCACCGTTGGTGAATTATCAGAAGGGGACGAACCCTGTATATCTAGTGGATCAATACTTGGAGGAGAGGGATAAGGTGTTGGGAGAATTGAGGGAACACCTATTGAGAGCCCAACAGATCATGAAGACCAAGGCGGATGCTTACCGCAAGGATGTGACATTTGAGGTGGGAGAGATGGTATATCTGAAGCTACGGCCTTACCGACAGAAGACTTTAGCTAGCAGAAGAAGTGAAAAGCTCTCTCCCCGATACTACGGGCCTTTTGAGATCGAAAGGAAAGTTGGGATGGTGGCCTACCGTCTCAAGTTGCCTCCTCATTCCTCCATCCACCCTATATTCCATGCATCACTATTGAAGAAGAGCATAGGGGCTCATACCGTGACCACTCCTACTATACCCCGAGGCCTCACCGAGGATATGCAACTCTTACTAGAGCCACTACAGGTGAAGGAAGTGAGGAAGAATGATCAAGGCAAAAGGGAGGTTCTCATCGAGTGGAAGGACTTACCGACACACGAGGCTACTTGGGAGATATACGAAGCCATGCAGGCGCAATTTCCAGATTTCAACCTTGAGGACAAGGTTGATCTTCTAGAGGGCGGTATTGATGGACCGGTTCACCCGGTCCATCCTAGACCCGTGCGGGTCTATGGGAGGCGGGCGGATCGGCTGGACAAAAAGGGGCCCACCCACTTAAGTGGGGGTAATTTGGGGATGTGAGGGACTTTTGGATTGTTTGAAGGGGGCTATTAGGGTTTAGTTGGAGGCATTATGAAAAGTGTATTCTCTTTCTAGTTTTCATCTTCTAGTTTCCTTCTTGTTCTTTTCTAGGGTTTTCTTGTGGGAGATCTTGTCCTTCTCGAAGTGGACAAACTTATCTTGTTTTCTCTTGGCTTTCTAATGCAAAGGTTCTTGCTTTTCATCTCAACCCTCTTGTGATTGTTTCTCTTTGGTTTTGGTGGAGAAATTTTCTTTTTTGGGGGAAATTAGGGCAAAACCGAAATTGTGGCACCCTAGGGCGTATCACTACGCTCGCATCTTTTTATTTTTTATTGATGTATTGTAATTTTATTATTATTAGTGTCATTTTCTGTTTTTACTCTCACTTGAGGGACTAGATGCATGTAACCCCAAGGGGAAATTTGGTCTTTTGTTTTGTTCTTGTATGAGGGCCTATTTATAGCCTTCTTTTCCCTCTTATGAAGGATGTTGATTAATGAAAAAAATTTCATATTTATGTCTCCTACGTTTTGGAGTTCTCGAAAGAGTAGTGAAGCCTTGGAGAGGCCAATGAAGTACTCAACAGCCCACTAACAGGTGAGCTCTTAGTTTTCAATTTTTATTTTCTCCTTCCCCTTCTCCTCCCATACCCATCGGCTGACCTCTCCCTCTCCTCCCAAACTGACAGCCCTCACACCCCCCAACCCATCTCTCCTAACATACGGCACCATATCCCCTTCCCCTTCCCACTACCTGTCACATAATTCCCTCCAAACTTTTGAATTTGAATCCACCATAAATGCTTTATTAATTCAGCCCCACTAATTTAGGAAGAGAATTAAATTCAAATTCAAAATATTTGAATTTCAAACTCTTCTTAAATTCCCCTCCTTCAATTTATGAAAACCCCAATTAATTTCAGATTTAAGTAATCAATCCCCTTAATTGCTTGGGCCCACCACCTTAACACCTAACCCCTCTCTCCCCCTTCTCTCCATGGCCGGCCACCCCCCCCCCTCCCCCACAATTAATTAGATCCCATGAATTAAGGATCTAATTAATACAACCCTCTCCCCACTTTCCCTCCTAATTCCCCAATTATTTCAAATTCAAATTTCAAATAAACATAGCCATAATTTCCCATTAAATCTGAAATTAATTTCATATTTAATCTTAATCTTCCTCCACCACCAAACTCTAGAATTCAAGTTCCATCCTCATTCCCCTTCCCCACCCCCATTGCTTGGTCGAACACCTACCCGCCCCCTCTCTCATTCTCAATTTTCCCTCTTTGGACAATCATGCATGGCCAACCCGGACGTTGACCATGGGTTCGTCTTTGACTCCCAAGGGCGCGTAGACGTCTTGAGATCATTGTTCTGTGACATCAATGTGGAGATTGACACAACCGTTGAAGAGTATGTGGATTGAATACTATTTTCCCTATCAACCGCCATCGACGACTTCTACATTCCAACCCGGTGGCAAATCCTAAATCCTCCACCTACCCCTCCTACTTCGGCTAGCTTTCTCTTGGACGGTATTGTAAGCTCCCTCCTTGTGGTGACCACATTGGTAATGCTGATATCTTTCTTCCGCAAACCCTAAAGAGAGCTTGAGTGAGGGGAACTCAAGGTGAATTATCTAAGTATTAACCCGTGGATTTTTGTTAAGCACACTTGGTTTTACTTATATGTTCGTTATTGTTTTGAATTGTCTTGACTTCAAAGCATCTACTATTGTCTAAGCAACTTTGCAACTAAGGATTCCTAAATCTATAATTGTGAAAAGTTAATCTTTATATTGGCTAGTCAAGCAATTATTTTATTATTTCTGAGCAATTCCGGTTCCGTTTTACATCATTTTCAATTATGATTTGGATTAAGATGATGTTCTTATGATGGACATCAAGAACTTTAGTTGAGTGGGGACAAGAATGTTCTCATGATGGGTGAGGGGTTGGCTGCTATAGAGGTGGTCGATCGATCCATGGGAGAACAAAAGGTGTGTTGAGGATGATAAGAAGGATTTTTAATAAGAAAGAGAAGGCCTTGGGGGCCTATATCAGCATCAACCAAGTATGAGCAAGAGAGTTCATCATTTGGCTTTAGTACTCTGATACCATGAAAGTTGCTAGAGGTTAAAGGATAAGGCATAGCAAAAAATATAGTAGAGAAGATGAAACAAAGTGTGACAATAGAGAAATGGTGGAGATCAAGAAGCAATTTTTTAATCCATTTTCCATAATTAACTATTACAATGAAGTAGTGTGTGTGTTAAGATTTAAAATTACACAATTGAGTATTGAGGCATTTTTCATTGGTGAGACAAGGCATAAGCCCCAAAATTTAAAAATTAAGTAAGATGAAAGTAAAGGTTAAAGTGATTTTTTATATAATACCCAAATAATATATTAAAGAATAACATATTAATTTTCTATTAACTATCAAGTAACAAGATGACATACATAAAAAACAAAAAAAATTGCACAAGACATGTATGTGTGTGTGTGTGTGTATAGTGTTACACCATATTCCTTTAGAGCGTGCAAAGGGGAAGTTAGGAAGGAATGGCTGAGATTGGCTTGGAGAAGCACCGCAATGGTGGAGATCTTACAGGTGTGGTGGTAGTGGAAGCATATTTAGTTTGCAATTATATCTTTTGGAATGTTATCACTACAGTTATCAGTAGCTTCATTCTCATTTTTTTGGTTTGGCTTTATGAACTCTCTTTCTCTATTTATGGTTATTGATAGGATTGCAATTTTCAATTGAGGATCGAAGATCGCTTAGAAGAAGCCAGAATGAATTTGATTAAGAACAAATCAACTAATGAGCCAAAGATGGCTCAGATTGAACTTAAATTGAGACAAGCCTAGATTGGATCCACTTAACACAAGATAGATCAAAATGTATTGCACGTCTATATAAATGATAGCTAAACCAGTTTTATGTAAATCTGTTTCTACATCTTCCATCCAAATTACATTTGGTCTACCACCATATTTTCTTAATCCTTCTACAACATTATGTAGGTTGCCTAGCCATAGTATTAGCGCCTCCTGAGTGCCAAGTTATTCAGAAGAGAATTGAACAGCACTTTGGCAAATAAACCATCTCATGTCATCTAAAGATAGCTAAACAGAAAATTAAAACAAATGAGAAATTGAAATACTGATTATACGTTAGCTCATCGCCTGCAGAAACATTAGTCTTGGCAATGAGAACAATCCTGCTCTCGTCGTTTCCCACACTCATTATCCTTGCATAGCAGTTGGGCATGCACTACATCAGAGAGCATAACAAGAGAAAACATTAGTAAGCTAGAACAGATAACATCCAGTATGACAAGATAATTGAGTATATATGGCCTCACTGAGTGATTGATTAACCGTGCAAGGTTTCCTTTATCTGTAGCATCAACCACAACCTCTTCGCTAATCTTGAACAACTGCAAATAGAAACACAAAAAGGAAAATCCCGCTTACAAATCCAATAATATTCAAATTCCAACAAGGTCAGTCAAATCGAAACAGTAGCCATCCTTTCATATAGAAATTCAAGAACATCAAGATTACTAATTAATGCAAGACTTTTTTGCACATCTTCTTATAACATTATCATTGATTTACCCATTTTCATTTCTAAACATTTTATATTTAGGTTTATCCATCAGCCTAATTGGTGCATTTTCTTCTATCCATTGCATAAGCTAAAAGCATTCAATTCCATTTTTCATTATCACATCGTTAGAAATTGTTACTCTATTTGCTTTTGTAATAAAAAAAATTTCTCTATCCTTCTTGGACTTCACACACTAATTAACATCAACAATTTAACCCTATTCAATTTGGCTATTAGTCAACATTTATTGTGCAACACAATTATTCATATAATACAACTAGTATAAGTATAATTTTATAAACAATTTTGATTTTCCACGATATTGTCTTATTGTGGGTTGAGTAACCTACTGATAATATAAGGCTTACTATGTTTTGAGTGGTATTCAAGTGAGACAAATGCCTAATAATACGAGAAGAGTGCATGACTTGGGATTCTATTAGAATGGGTGGAAAAGAGGCTCAAGCTTTTAGTATTTGATTGCAACTGCTAAACCATCTGACCAGATAATCCTTACAGGCCTAAACCATCTTATCTAGTAAACTTAATCATCTTAAACAATTAAATCATGTAAACCCAATCCTACCTAGCGAATTTAATCATCCCAGGAACCACTAAGAGAAAAAGATAAACAAAAATGCAAACGTGTGCAACCATACAGATGCAAACTCATCTAATGAGGCTTGTTAGCCCGCTTTTGTTGATTATAATTTGCCGATCAGTGTAGATAAAAAAAAATCAAGTAAATAGCTTATATTTGGAAAGAAAACAAGATCTTAAAAATCAACATAAAACAGAGAGTGGTGCAAGAGAACTCACGTAGCAATCCTTCCCTTCTAATCGGTAGTGAGCCTCTCTTAGATCAGCAACACTACCCCTCACTTGCTCACCACGATACTCGAGAACCTGCAAATAAAAATAAGTTCACAAGTTCATATTTGTAAATTGGTTTTAAAATTGATTGATCAAATGAATATTAGAAATAGAAGCTAACAAAAAGTATCGATAAGCAGTGCATAATACGAAGTAGCTCTTGAGGAATCTATGAAATTAGGAATGACAATACGAAACTCCTTATGGAGAAAGAATAAAACTACAAGTTATGTTCAATTCGTAAATTTACCATTTCTCCTTCTTGAATATTCCTGCGAGCAAGCAAACCCCATCCATGTATTCCAGATCTTCCAAAGCAGACCCTACTATTTTCCGTTGACTGAAGCATTCAAAGTAAATGTCACAACATTGCCCAAATTATAATATACAGGTAAAATATAGAATAGAGAGACATGCCTGTAAGTAGTAAAGACGCTCTCTGAATGAAGAAAATGAATTAGGATCCCTCTCCTCCTGTTTATCATTGACAAAAAAATGTTATAAAGAAGATTTTTTTTTTTTTCATTTTCTTAATAAGCATAAGTAAAGCCATAAAAACATTGCAAATAAAGTTTCACCTTAGGTGCATTCAATCTCTGAATTTCATTTAAGGGATGATGGCGAGGTCCCATAAGACGATGAGCGATGGGTTCTTTTTGCTTCCTCTGATAAACAGTTAAAGGTAAAAGAAAATCAACTTCTGCAAGATTAATGCAGCTTGAAATTTTACATTAGAAGGCCAATAAAAGCACAACCAGAATGTTAAGTTTTCATAATAAGTATGTTTCCAGTACAAAATGTTTCAATGATCCTGAAAAGGTGTTGATTTTAATCGTACTTCATTATAAAGAAACCTTGTTTGAGTCCATAAAAAAAATTAAAAAAATCGAATGTATAACATGTTTAAATTTAAGGGTAAGCGTGAAACCAAATAAAAAAGCACAAAACAAGATAAGAAATCAAACTACTCATATCCAAACAAATATTATTACAAATAAAGTAAAAAGGAAATAAATATTAATGACAACACACTCTGAAAAACCCAATGAAATGAGCTAAACCTAGCAGAAAATACCAATCATCTTTAGGTCAATCAAGCATTTTAGTTCAAAACTAGTTTTGTTTTCTGATGCTAAAAACACTCAAAGGGAAAGACTCACCAAACTAATGAGCGCATGGAGTGTCATGAGACACTAGTAAAATCTATGACTATTTCTTTGAGAATAAAAAGCAAGGAATCATGAGTTATTAATGTTTGCATGGATGGAACATTGGATCATTTTCAAAAACTAAGGCTTCATTTGGGACGGCTTTCTTCCTGCTTTAAGGCTTTTTTTACAAAAAATTAAAAATTTCATACTATAAAACTGCTTTAAGAAGCAATAAAAAAGCCGTCCCAAACGAAGCCTAAATCTCCCAAAATAAATCATCAAGATTTTCATTACAATGTACCTTAGAATCAACCTTCTTATAGATACGGCACCTAGCAGCAGAAGAAGCTTCAGAAATAAGAGTATTTACAATGGTTGCATCCTCATTGGTTTCTTTCCTAATCAGCCTTGAACCATTTTTCTTGTCTTTTTTTCGGAGCAAGCCTCTGGCTGAGAAGACTCCATGAGGAGTGTGTATGATTAATACATTATCTGGATTTGGTGGCCTGCGCAAAAAAAAATTTAAAATTTGCAGCAAAGAAACAGACCAAGGATATTCAGACAGAATTACGAAAAACAGTAATTTAAAATAAAAAAAGTAACGGACACTGGTTTACCTGTGCTGCAAGCAGTATGAGACCATTTTGGTTACTTGTTTCCTATTTTTCTCCAGGCAGTGCAACTGGAAACATTATAAGATGTTAAATTGAGTCTTCAATTCAAAGTAGTGGAGTAAGAATAAAATCCATTGACTGTTATACCAACATAAAGCATTTGGAACTAAAATTAGATATAAAAGGTAAAAGTTCAAACATATGGATTACCTTGTTTTTCTAAAAACAAAAACAAAACAAAAAAAACAAAAGCATTGCATATTTATAGCAGGTAAAAAATAAATGAAAATCAGTAATAAGTAATAGAAATAATATCATGTTTACAGCCATACCTCCATTTGATATCCTGCTCTGGATGCACACATAGCATGATAATAAGTAGAGCATTTGTAGCACTGTGTGCAAGAACCATGCATCTGCTTACATATCGAACATGTCTGATGGGATAAAAAACAAGCCACTTACTCATTTGTGACGTGAAAAGAATGAAGTCATAATAAAAAGCATTGTGGAAATCAACATATATAAGCCTTTCATAAAATTCACTGTAATGACCTTTGCCAAAGACTGCAATGGGACATTCAAAATACCAACAGCAGGCTCCATCTTTTCACCACTTGAGAAAGATACTTCAGGTTGAAACCAGGCACACGTTACATGAACCCAGAGTTCTTCAATTTCTGTTGGCTTAAGAGCACCACCTGCAAGAAATTTGAAAAACACAGCATTACAAAATTTAACCTTGCATAGCAGTGGAGTAAAATATGCAGAGAATATTAATCCGAAACACATTTGGTGGATGTGAGACTTAATTTATGTAGCGAAAAAGAACGTAGATCATTTATTAAACAATGATCGAGGTTCAAAGCATTTTCCATCTCAAATAAAAAAATTGCTGTGATGCTAAAGATAAAAAAACTTCCATTTTCATAAGCCAGAAATATTGGGAGTACCTTTTACAGGGCAAAGACAACATTCCCGTGTATACTGAGGCGTTTCGCAGGCTCTGCAAACCCAAGATGTGAAATCCCGAATGTTTCTTGCTCCATAGCATTCTTGATGGACAGCTATTTGGCACCTAGAAATAACATCAAACTATATGAATTGTAAGTTTCTATAACAATTTAGGAGAAACTTCCAAGTACCAATGAGTAGCACCTATGACATCAAATAAATAAGAAGTTCAATCACTCCTGTGTATTTAAAGAATCGAAAAGAACCCAGAACTACCTATTACAGATAATAATTTTATTGTAGTCCCAATCCTCAACCCATCTGCAGATTGCACATCGCTCTGTTGTCCATTTAGCATATATTGGTTCATATTCTTCTGTTTAAAAGAAATGAAAATCATAAAATACTCATTCTACAAGGCTTTTCAGAACATAAACGGAGCAACATTGCCAAAGTGTCCAAAAAAAAGTACAAAAATGATCAATTTTATATACCTTGTAAGAAATCAAGTAGTTTCTGTTTTCTCACTTTTGGAGATGGGCGCTTCGCATTGTTTGGAAAGAGTGCATTGTATTGATCCAACTGTAGAACAACATTAAAATGGTTAAATTTTGTAGTGTTCTGCTCCTTAAAAGTGTATCAGAATATCAATAACTGTGAACAAGAAGACTTTCTTTTAAAAGAAAAGGTTTGATTGAGTACCCATTTTCCAAGTGATAGCATTTTACTTTTGACTTTGACACTACTCTTCCAGTTTTTCGTTTTGCAACCAGTATGCCTCTCCCATTCTGTTAATGTTATCTTATGTGACTTGCAAAGGCCACAATGACATGATACCCTACCAAAGAGAAAATGCCAGTACCATTACTAAATAATCAATAAGAAATCTCTATCCATAGTTGTTACCATAAAAGAAAAAGCAAATAAAAAATAAAAAACAGCTATATACTAAGCATAAATCCCCTTGCAATCTTTTTCAGTTTACTTTAATTAGAAATTATCCGGTTAAAAAGAAGCTACATGCAACCTAGTTATGCAAGTAGTATTAGCCAAATTCTTTATGGTGGTCAATTAAACCAGCTAGATTACAAAAGTAAAGCAGAAGCTATCCTACATTCATGGCAATACAAAGCTGAGCCACATTTATTATTAAACTTATTTTTCCCTGAAGAAGAAGCTTACATGTGCTGCTCTGGGAAGTAAGTCCCTTCCACACCTGAACAAATTACAGCTACCTGGCCAGGTTTCATCTCTACCCGGCCATTGCTATCATATCTGCTAGGAAGAAAGCACAGTTTGTTAATTATATGAAATCATAAATCAAATGTGAACCCAAATCATTAACGAGAGAAAAATGCAAACAAAAAGTAATAACCTGACTTGCGAGATCTTCTTATGAGCATTTGCTGATTCATAGTTAAATTTTGGCTTGCACTCCGGACAATAGTAGTTAGTATTTTCAATATCCTTTAAAATACCAAGATGATTTAAATCAATGCACACATAAAAGGAAGATAATTGCTATAGTAAATCCCATGATAATAAAACGCCAAAAGGATTACATGAAGCAGACCTTAAGATTGCAAGACATTTTGTCACATTCCGCATGAACCCAGACTTGGCATCCATCACAGCAAACCTACAATATCTAGAATATTTCAGATAAACTCATTGATAATTTGCACATCCATACATTTTGAAGAATAAAAGATCAAACCTTTATGATAGTGACTTATATCAACTTACCCAACTCCCACTATCTGAGTGACGCCAAATCTTCTTGCAAATGCCACAGTATTGTTTTGACCTCAATAGCTTCGAAGTATAAAAGCGACGAAAAAACATCAGCAACAGGATTCTAGGAAATTCTCTCAATGATCTCAATGATATAGTGATTAATACCTTTGCACAGTGTCTGCAGATCAACTCTTCTGATATCTGCTTCATATTCTTTGTGTTTTTTAATGGAAGAGTCAATCCACAACTTTCACATCTAAGCCCCAATTTGTCTCCTGACTGATAATAAAAGCCAAATCAGGTAAAACCAAACAACTCAGCAGACACTACTTATAATGCTAGGAAGAGTCTAAGAACAATGAACTATGCGATATTCTGCTGCAGTGAAAAAATTCTACAATTACCAGAATTAATCATATCATCTTGCTTCAACTAAATTTCTCGTTAGCACTATATACAGACAAAATCAGTAGGAACTATAATATTCATTTGGAGATGAACTCCAAAACTAAGGCTTCATTTGGGACGGCTTTTTTATTGCTTCTTAAAGCAACTTTCTAGTATAAAAATTTTAATTTTTTACTAGAAAGCTTCTTTAAAAAGCAGCAAAAAAACTGTCTCAAATGAAGCCTAAATCTTATTATCCCTCTAATGTTTCAACTAAACTTCATGACTGGATTAAGGTGCGAAGATCTCGTTGATAACTGCTCATTCTCATATATCTTTTCATGTCACAGAAAGACAACTTTATCCATATGTTGGCATAAAAGCACAAAAGAAATAAAATTTTGGCTCAAGATATTTAATTAAAATTTTTTATCATAATGGCCATCAAAATTCTTAAATTTATTTTGAAATGAGTCCAAAAAATTCATATTGCACTGATCTCAAAATAAGTATGATGACTTTAAGATCCATCTAATCGAAATTTTTCCAAAAAAAAAAAACTTGCAACCATCTTGCCTGCATCTGTGACTGGCATTCCAAGTCATGGTTTGAATCGGTAGCTTCTTGGATCCCTCTGGGCATGGATTGGCTGTTTTCCATTTGTCCACCCAGGCTCATTTCATCAACCTCAGCTCCTAGGAAACCATGCTCAGCTAAGAAAGCCTCCTCGATAGCCATGCGAAATTCAGAGGGACTACTTCTGTAAAGCTGTGTCTGGCCTTGGAACCTGCCACAAGAAAGTGATGGTTCGAAACAGAACTACTAAAGCAATAACCATGCAATAGTTTCAGAGCTCAGGTCACAAACCTATCTAAATATTCCATGAATGGAAATAGCATCCCTTGTTTAACCCATCCATAATCCTGCCCATAAAGTTGAAGAGAAACACACAAAAAAAAAAGAGTTAAGGCTAAAATTAGTATGAAACAAAATTTTAAAAAAACTAATAAAATATTGTTCGTTTCATTATCTCTTTATTTGACTGTATATTGTATTAATTCCTTATAATTATTAAATAAAAAATATCTAAATAATGTCCAATCTTATTTATTATCATCAAATTATAGTCTTAATAGTCTAAACCATAGGATATTTAGGTAACTAATTACATCATAAACTAAACATTATTATGATAATAAAGGAAGAGAGGAAAAAAATGGGAAATACTTGGCTGCAAATTAAATTTTGATAATTATTAAATAAATAACATATAAAATGGAAATATTTTGTGCATGCATATAATGATTTGAGATATGTTTAAGCTCTAAATTGAAGCATGGCAAAAGTAAAAGAATTTATAAGAAAATTCCTTAATTAAGAAAACGATGGATCACAGCTGATCATATCATTCACACAACTTTCAATGTGTGATGAACGGCAATCCGTCGTTCTCGTGTTCAGGAATTTTCTTAGTAATTTTGTCTTTCCACCCTGATCAAGCATTAGATCCGAAAGAGATACAGGAAGGTCACGTAGTTATAATATACCCTTTCTTCGCCAGAGAACCCAAAAAACATCACACAAAGAGCTCCAGAAATGCGGGAATTGAGGACCATAGCAGGAGCTTGCTGAATTGGATTGATGACAATGGCAGGCCAAACAGGATACTTCTTCCCCGACTTCGCCCAAAGTACATCCCCCAAATGAAAATCCTCTGGAAAAAAATAATCCTGCTTTCGTTCAGCTCTGTCTGCGGGTAAACTACGCTCCTCAGTCGATCGTTCAGGATAAAAGCCAGTAGGAGCTTCAGCACAGGCGATTGGAGGCGGAAAACGCTCCTCCAAACATACAAAAGCTTCATAGAGGGATGTGAGAGTGCTTCGCGATGTCGAATACTTCCTCACTCTGAAGTTTCTGCACGCCCTATAGCATTCCTCTTCCCTAATCAATGCGAGGGAGTTTACTTCCACAGGGTTTATAAAACCGTTTCCTTTATAACCAAAGTTCTCTTTTTTACGCTCCGCCGGTTTAGCTGCTGTATCTAAGTCAGAATCCGGTGCTTTGAACTTGGGTTTCTCTTTCTTACATGGGTCAGTGAGGACTGAGTCATTGAATCGGGAA
The DNA here is from genome assembly GCA_022539455.1 of Dendrobium nobile. Lineage (NCBI taxonomy): Eukaryota > Viridiplantae > Streptophyta > Magnoliopsida > Asparagales > Orchidaceae > Dendrobium > Dendrobium nobile. Next base: position 34,879,477 of record CM039722.1, on the reverse strand, counting down.
GGGAGCACCAGCATCCGTCCCCGGGACGTTCGTACAACCGGCGTTGACGGAGCAGGCGGCGCCGTCGCCGGAATCGGAACCAACCGCAAGGCTTCCGCTGCCTCAAGCTCCGCTTCGCCGGGGAAGAATGACACCTCTCTGCAGAAACTCCGACGGAACTCTTCGGGCAGGTAAGGCAGCCCCACTGAAATGCCGATTTCGGCTAAAATCTCGAGCGGAAAGAAGCTATCAACCCTCCGCTTTTTCCGTCGGCTTACGGCCGCCCCATCTCCATCGCCCTCGCCGCCGCAATCCGCCTTGCACCGCTTCAGGCTCGGCATTTGCCCCTGCAGGCTTCGCTTGATAATCATCTTGCTCCCGTGACCCAGAAATCAACCCTAAATTCCGGCAAGGATCCAAACTGCGATATTGATCACGGAGAGAGAGATATAGCGAATTCCAAGGACCGAAACGAAGCAAGAAAAACCCTAATTTACATCGAAAGAACTCACGGAGGATAATTGGGCCAGATTGGATCGCAGAGAAGGCGACCCCTGCACCTGGAGCCGGAGCCACCGCTTCCCCCTTTTTTTCTCTTTTTTCTTTTCAGCCTATTGACCTCCAAAGAGAGAGAAGTTTCGTCTGTGTTCCGCCTGGAAATCGAGAGAGAGAGAGAGAGAGAGAGAGAGAGAGAGAGAGAACGCAGAGAGAGAAAGAAAGAAAGATGGGGGTGAACAGTAACGTTAACGTGTCGTGGGCAGCGAAGCGAGTCCAAGGGGCTATACCGCTTCGCCCAAGTCGGAGCTAGAGATGGGCTCAAACTCAAAGTCACCGGTGAACGGATCCACCTTCCATGGTTTTTTAATCGATCCGGCGGGAAATGGAAAACGTAATCGAGGAGGGAAGCCCAATTTGCAGCTTCGGATATGCAATTCCTTTTCACTTCAAAACCTTTCCTTTTTATTATTATTTAGCCTTTCTTTCTATTATTTATCGATTGGGCTCATATGGGTGCGGCAAATTCGCAATGGCGGACTCCTCTGAGTAAATTAATGGCGGTGGCGAAGATAAATGACTAATTTTGTTCCCTCGACTCGTAACTATGTATGGCAACCTACTTCGATTTGGTGTGTCAATTAATCCAATTTGATTCATAGTTGTTCACTTGAGATCTTTGAAGTGCTTTATTGCCGCGTGATGAAGCTCGATTAATGGTGATAAGCAGGGTTTCGAAGTTCCATGCATGGGCAGCTCATCGCCGTGGGAGAAGACGACTCCAAAGACGAGACCTTTAGCCTCAGTATAAGTAAGATGACCCAGATCCAAGGTGCTTGCGGTTTGTAACAGAAACTTATTTAATTGTTAGCCTTAATTTTGGGTTTAACCATTTGGCGTAAGCGTATTAGGCGCATCGGTATTTTAGGCTTTGTAAGGTCAATGTGCTCTGCAGCCTTTGCTTGATGTTAGGTTGTCAAATGAGAATCTGTAAAAGATAATGCAAAGCCTGCTCTTTTTATGTCTCTTTATAATGCCGGGACAATGATATTTGGATCTGCTAACATAAAAAATCTTTTTTTTTTTTTTTTGATATACTGATATGGATGCCTGTGATTCTCTCGTTTAAATTTTCTATGAAGGATTTTGAGATTGGAGAGCTTTATTATAGCGATCATGGGTTGTTGCAGTAGGCATGAAAGGCAATTTTCTTTTTTGTTTGATTAATTTCTGATTCGGTCTGCTAGCGTAGCTAATCTGCTAATGGAAGCACGCGTTGTATGCGGTGGATGGTAGTAGATGCAGAGTGTTGGATTTAAAGTTGCTTGGTGAAATTTGACTGTATCTTATTATGAATCTTGTTGGCCATTATTATACTGAGCTTGGGCGTAGTTTAATGGGTCGCTATGTGAGAAGGAGAAAGCTCTGAAACAGGAAAGAAGAGATTGAGGGTGTGGGGTGATAGGAAAATTAGTTATGGGCATCAAAGTGTGAGTTGATGAGCTTAGACTTCCATGAAGAATTTGACAGGTTGTAGCAATTCGTGCGTGTGCTTGTTCAAAACTTTGTCTTCTTATTTATAAATTAGATTGAGGCTTTCTTTGCGACGGTTTTTTTATTATTTTTTAAAATAATTTTTTAATAAAAAGTTTTTAATTTAAAAAACTTTTGTATTAAAAAATTACTTTAAAAAACAAGAATAAAGTCCTTCACAAACGAAGCCTTAAAGTTAATAATACATGATAAAATACATGTGATGGAATCTTAGCTTTGACTTTGAATATGTATTTATGTATGATTCAGCCTTGTACTTGTTGTGTATTGAAAAAGTCATGATGATAGAGAGAGATTTTTGCCTCTTTGCTCGGCACGAATATCAAACATATGTGATAAAACAAAAAATATATAAGAGACAAGAATTTTTATGTGAAATATTTAAAAAAGGTAAAAAATTTATAAGGCTTAATCTAATTGAAATAATTAACTATGTGCTTGAAGTTATAGAAATCTATTTTTATCTATAATTAGAGAAGATGAGATCATAAAATTGGAAGTACTTGTTTGGTCTCTCATAATTATTGTACAGATTATGAGAGTAGTGGAGGAATAATCATAACAAAAGATTATGTCAATCAAATAGTGATGGTCAAATGATGGTGATTAGGCGATAGTAGTTGGACCACAACATTCGGATGATGGAGTATGGACTATGACAATCAGGTGATATCAACTGGTCGACAGTGATAACTAGCAGCAATCATTAGCATTGAATATTGAAAAGATGTCTAGATTTCTTCTAATATGTAATTATTGTCTAATATTAAGTTTAGCTCTAATTTATGTCTCTTTCATATGAAGAATAATGCTCTATTTATAACTATTGAGAGTGTCGTTTTGATAAAATTAGCTAGAAATTGATAACTTTCCGTCAAACTATCCATATTATCATTTATTCAACATATAAGTGTTTTTAATGACCTCAAGATTGAATGATCTCGAGTCTTTGGACTCATCTTGTTGAGACGTTCGATTTGACTTGAAGCATGTAAGATTCGGGGACCATTTGATCCTCCAATTAATCTTTGTAAGTTTTCAACCATACATCATGTGCTTAAATTCCACTCTTTTGAAGTTGGATCAAACAATATTTATTGTCATGAGGATTGTCTTATTGAGACATTCAATTTGATTATAAAGTTATTAAAATTAGAGCTAATTATTCTAAATTAAACTTCAAAATTTTCAACACAAATAATGTGTCAAGATCTATGCCAATGCAAAAAACTAAAAAAAAATTTAAAGACATCATATACCCTCTATTCTTGACTACCAAACTATATATCATCCAAAAATATATGTTCAAATTTGATTTAATTAATTTAAAAAATAAAAAAATAAAAAAAAGTTCAAATTTCAAAAAAGTTGTGGCATAAAATATTTATTTAAAAGTAACTATTTTTTGGCATCATATATCCCCTAATAAACTTTTAATGAAGATAATGCCTCAATCAGACAAAAATTATTGAAAAACTTTTGCTATGAACACTTCAAAATTTCTCAAAAATAATATTAGAGGCTCCATTGAGCTCTCAAAAGTATCAAAATTGAGATGGAAAATTCCAAATATAGCATCTAATAACTTTTAAACTGCTAAAATAAGCCTGTTTAGGTCGCAAGTTGGTCGATCGTCATCATTGATTTAGTAACAAAACTGAATGCTACCACCTTCCCTTTCAGTCAAAAATTATTGAGTTGAACACTTTCCCACATGTGTTTTGCTTGATTTCCGCCTTAGCCTATGATTTTTGCCAAAATCCCAGCTCTCACTGCCTTAACTCTTGATTTAAGGGAAGAATATCTTGGACATCAAAACCCTTCTCCTTATCGTAGTCGTTAATTGCTAGCCCCATCAACCAGGCCCTTTCATCTCATCCTTTCTCCTTCAATCAAACAGTAAAGAAACTGCTCGATCTCCTTTTTTTTCTAGTCTCTGAGCGTCAAGCCTTCCTCCTTCATTCGAGAGTCACCAACCACACATCTTCTCTGACTAAATCCCTTACTCTAGCCCTTTCATCATGTTTTCTTCTTCTCCTCTAATTAACCATTCAAAGTCTATGATTTTGTTTGGGATAGCTTTTGATTATTATTTTTTTCGCTGCATTGAATTTTTGTATTAAAATTTTACATTTTAAAAAGTCTTCTTAAAGGAAGCCTAATTCTAACTTATAAATAATCCTTTTGATCTAAAACTTGTTTTAGAGTAATTTCATTAAATTTTTTTTTCCAGATGTATGGACTTACTTTATTGGTTCAGTATTAAATTGGAAGAAAAAAATATAATAGAATATCTTGATTTTTAGTTTTATTAATGTCAATATTTAAACCTTTTTTATGTTAATATTTAAACATATGTGATCATGTAGGACCTAAATTAGGTTTGAGTAATAGTTTTTAATTAATTTAATGGTGCCTTTGATTTTTTTCATGGTTTTAGATATAATTTAAGTTTCATATTTATAGCATATTTGTGTTGAATTTTGCTTGTTGGATTGTGTGGAATCTAAATAAATTTAAAATTTTCCTCTATGGAGATAATTACCTATTATTTATAAGAGGATAAACATATTATTATTCTTTTTTAGGAGTATTAATATCCTTGATTTTTATAATATGCTATTAAATATTGTAGGTTTGTGGGTCCTCCCTTATTCTTCAATTATTTTGTCACGTATATGATTTAGTAAGCCTTTTTTATATTTATGAATTAGAAATAAATAATTTGTGCCATTCTTTTTGTTCAAACTACATACCCCAATGCTTTGTCGTTCATGCTTTAATAGATTTTAATTATTTATCAGGCTTGGGTTCTCAAGTTTATTCGTTGTTAATCTTTTTCATAACAAGTTTCATAAGGGTGCTTGGTGGACCATCTCCATAAGTAAACTTATAAGCCCACTAGGACATCATTTGCTATTTTAATTTTTGTAATGGTTTATTTATATTTTTTATTTTAATAATTTTATTTCTACAGTTGTTACTTTCATTTTCTCTTTTATCTAGTTGTTACTCTAATCATGATTTATATTAATAAAATGAAATATTAGTTTATACTATATTGCTAACTCTTATATGTTATGTTTATATTATTTGTATAAGTTTTTTTAATACAAAATATGATTTGTATATCTTCATCATATCCCTTTTTTGTAGCATGTATTACCTTCTAAACCAGAGGCTATGACATCTGGCACGAGTCATGCTTTTCTAGCGCAAGAAACTATAGGCCTCCGAAAGGACACCGCTCAACGGGAATAGAATGCAAAGGGTACGATCGCACTATCTTATAGGATAAAATGGTTGCAGACCTTTATGCTCTTAACAAGTGGGCCAATAGGAGGGCAGATGAGATCATACATACGATTAACCTTTGAGAGTAGCGGCTTTTGCCTACGCACCTCAATGGGTAATAATATGTATTACCTGATCAAAGTCACGAGATTTCCCCCACCCAATACATCAGCTCGAGTGGGTTTTATTTGATGTGGGATTCGGTTTCCCACGAGCGCAAGCCCCAATGGTTAATTACATCTTAAGTCGGGCATAAGAAGACTCTCGATTAAGGACTATATATCATTCTCTCAGATATGATTGACACATAGGGAGTAATCTATGAACTTTCTATTCAAAGAGAAGGAAAGGCTCAACTTGGCTTAGTCAACATGCACGACACATATCATCATCCAGAAGGACTAAGATAGGAAAAAAAAACTAGAAAAAAGACATGACTACACTATAAGTATACAAGAGAGAACGATGGAGGATGCGTCATCCATGTGACATAGATAGGTGAGATTTATAGTCTATGTAGGATAGAGAACTTATTTGTCGATGAGGCATACTACGAGACACTAATAATAATAGCCTTAAACCCTAAATATATAGTGGGTTTAGCATTCTACACATAACATTAACACCCGTGTCCTAACTAATATATTCTAGACTTATATCTTGCCTAAAAAGGAAAGTCGGCTAACCACCTAGTCATATAAAATCCATGTTGTCTGGTCTGTATGAAAGATGGGTAGGTGGCTGAGTTTTATGAAATTAAGGGTGACATCTAGATATATTTATGTAATTAAATTTTAATTTTAATTATGTATAGTAGTATGCTTCTATAAAAAGTATAGTAGTATGCTTCTAAAACTAATGTAATTAAATTTTAATTTTAGTTAATTTCTAATGCAATGCATATTAGTTAAAAGTCTCCAAATCATGAATACATAAAATTTAAAAATGGATTATAAAAATATTTTTTTAAAAGAATAAGCTTCCTTAGGTTCAACATCTCATCCTCATAGATCAAATTATCTAAATTTTACTCGCAAGCGGGAAAGTGTCTAAATAAGAAAAAAAGGATGCATTAAGATGCATGCGACTCCGGACAACCTCTAACTTATTCCTTATATCATTATCTTTCTATATATGTTACTTAATTCCTAATATTTTAAATTTTAATTACAAGTGGGAAAGTTCTATCCTTAAAGAGCCTAGCAAAATCAAACGCATATACATGTAAAAAAGAAACCTATAAAAAGTAAATAATTTTTACTATGCAAGTAAATTAAACACATCAATAAAATATCAACCAGATTAAAAAAAAAAAAGAATATCAGAAATTCCATGTCAAGTGTCATATAATATACAACCCAAGGTTTGCAGAAAAGTAATGGTGGCCAGTCTCCACCGAAAACAACTTGGATTTTATTCCTATAGAATGATGCGAGTCTTAAAAGTATGGTATTTAATCTTGATCTTCATCTTTTGGTCCTTCTATGGATTGCATTCTTTCAGTCTTCTCATGGTTTTTCCTCCATAGGGTACCTAAATGAAAAGAAATTTCCTGTAAAGGGACTTTCTTTTCTCTTTGGATCCCTAAAATTTTATTAAAATGCCTCATTTTTATAAACTTTTATAACTCTTTACTTCAAATACATTACATCAAAAAAAGAAAGAAAAATATAGACTCTCCTACAGAGTTATCCTAAGTAGTTAAAAAAAATATCCCAAGCAATTATATATATGAAAATAAAAGTACTCGTGCCAGCCACACTTGGTCATGCTCTTATTTATTTTTGGGCTAAGCGGTTGAAGCACCAATAGCAATTATATATGATTTATTTATTTTTAGCCCCCTTTTAGCGCTGCGTAAGTATAACCACCTACAAAAAATATCATTAGTATTAAAATTATTCGCAACTTATGGGTAATCTATTATACATCACCTTACAAAGATAATATAGTAATAAAAATTATCATCACATCAATTATCACAAAAAACTAAAATAACCAGCACACGTACTATATGCAAAGCATCACATCGCATAAATAGAAAGAAAATACTGACCTAACCTAAAGCTAGAAGTTGTGTCATAACAAACAATTATATGAGTGTGTAGTGAGCTGTGTGGTATTAGATATGTCCTATGTTGGGTAATTAGTTCAAGTTATTTGTGATTTGATTTGTTGAATGTCAAATAAAAACTTTTATTTTAAGTTTAAATATTAGTATTTTGAGGTCAATTTTAATTAATTTAGTTGGTTGGTCAATTTTAATGCTTAGGGTAATGTTCTTTAAAATTTAATTTGAATTATCAAGTTTTAGAACGCCCGGGTTAGCATATTCTGTTATATCAAAAGAGTCCAAAGTTGACTTTTAGAAATAAGTCAAGTTCTAGAGTCCTAGTATTTTTATTAAATATTAGACCTTATGGGGAGTAATTAGACTTTGAGTTTGTTGGATTTGATATTTTTTATGCAAAATTATAATTTTAGAAGTTTGGGTTCAGTTATTGAATTACGGTTGACCTTTTTTTATTTAGGTTGTTTTTAGAATGTTCATATTTTTAATAAATACTATATTTTAATTAGAGTTGAATGCCTTTTAGTTTACTAAATTTGATTTTTTCTAGAATAGTTAAGATTATTCAAAGTTTGAGTATTTAATGAATTATTTGAAATTGCCTAATTAAGGGTATTTTAAGGATTTTCATTTAAATGAAGTCCAAACTTCTTGGAGTCACCTCTAAAGGCCAAGAATGATGTAAGGAAGTGTTTCCAAGTTTTTGGATATTTTTGTAATTTTTAATAATTTTTAATTAATTAATTTAATTAAAAAGTGATTTTTAGTCAAAATTAAAATAATGTTCATATTAAGGTCCAATTAAGGGAATTTTAATTTTCTTGAATTAAGGATTCAATTTTAAAGAGTTTGATATATTATTGGTAATTTTTAGGTTTAATTTGAATTTATTAAAATTTTCTGAAGTTTTTGATGTTTAATTAAAAGGGTATATTAGGGTTAATTAATTGACTTAAAGGGTTCTAAAAATTTCTAGAAAGTTCTAGGGGGTCTGAGATGTCACTAATTTTTAGTGGTTCAAGTTTCATGTTATCATAATCCCTTGATTTTCTCTAAATTTTTTAGACAGGTCTTTAATTATTGTTCTAAAGGTGTCACTAAGTTGAACGGGTTTAAAATATTTATTGCAAATCTACATTGTAATCTAATATTTATGTATATATTTATTTTAGGTGCTATTAAAGATAAAGTTTAACTTCAGTTTAATATCGTATTCAATATTTATGAGTATTTGTGGAGGGGTTTAAATTACTAATATGATCAAATTGTGAATGGGGCATTCTTCTAATATAATTAGAAGAGTTATGATTAATTTGGATAAGTTAATTTGAAGGAGATATTTAAGGAGTTCGGATGATATGCCAATATCCATGTAATCTGTTGTGAAATAAAACTTCAACTTCCACACAATGAATATTTCTCTCCAGATATCTAAATCAAGTAAACTTAGACTTTATTTGAAGTGAAGGATATCTCCTTTAATTCGACAAGATTTGGTGTGTCAATTGTGCTTTGGAACTAATCAAGGTCAATTTTTTCAAGAATTGACCAAGGTTGGGGATTTAGTTGAGGATTTCTATTGATCAAGTTGAATTCTCATATACCACTTGGAATGACTCTAAAAAATATGGTATATTGGATCTAAAGGTTTTTTAAATTTTTGGTAGAGTTTTTTTTTTTTTATGTGAATTTTTATATTGGGTTGGATATAGGTTAATGTGTTGGAACAACAAAAAGAAATAAGAATTATATTTGATTTGTTCTCCATGATTTGACAATCATAATCAAATTTAGGGCTATTAAATGATGGTATGTTAGCTAAAGATTTGGATATTTTGATGTAATTTTATGAGGTTTAGGTTTGTCAAATACTAATAGAAACAAAACTAGTCTTGCAAAATAATAGGTGTTGGCTGGCCTTAGCAATGAGGATTAGACTTAGGATTTGAGGGAGAAAATTAGATTTGGAGTTCTATAGGGTAGAATGAAAGCAAAAGAACACACTATAGAAGTTTGTAATGAAAACATAAATAAATGCAAGAAAATTAAACTCTACTCACCAACGTAGAGGGTTCAAGAGGATCACCCATTGGGTTGGTCGGCCACCAAGCCTCCAAACTCTTTAACATTTCTTCCTAAAATGTATTACATAATTAATAATGCACTTCATTTAAAAAAAAAAAAAGATCTTGTACTGCTAGCAGAAGTCCAAGAGACACTTCTTGGCATTCAAACACTAATAAGGAGGGAATAGAGTTCAATGGAAGGGGCGGCCCACTCTTGCAACCACCCTAATTGCTTCCTCCTTCATGCTTCGTTGGCCACTCCACTCTTTCTAGACACTTTCTTGAGCGGCCACTTCACTTCGAAACTTGGAAATAATAAATTAAACAATAACAAAGCCAATACAATACTATTTAACTCACACAACATCTTTTAAACATGAAATTACATAAAACATAAGATATAAATGAAGCAAATCTTTAGGATGCTTCATAGCTTGAGCTTCATGTGCTCTTGCACTAGTGATAGGGCCACTTCCATGTGCATCATCAAGTGTCAATGTTAGTGATGCCACATATTGCATTAGTTTTGATGTCATTGAAATCATTTTAAGTATGTTATAAATGAAATAAAATAGGCTTCATTATGTCGAAGTTCAATAGAGAAGGATTCGCTTATTGAAAGCTGATTCATGAATTCGGAAATATGAAAGTCATATAAGGTTGTATGTTAACACATGTAAATCAAATAGTTATGTGGTATTGAAATGTATATTTCTTCGTATATTAATATATAAGCTTAATGGAAGTTGACAATTAATTTGTTAGAAGTAATAAATTATCTATTTTCAAATAAAAACCTGCCCCCCCCCCCCCCCCCCCCCCCCATATATATATATATATATATATATATATATATATATATATATATATATATATATATATATATATATATATATATATATATATATATATATATTCAAAATACCCATGGCCTTATTTTTTAATGAAGTAAAACATGTCAAAATCATTAAATAACACATGTTTCATAATCACTATAACAATGGAAGAATAATAATAATGATAATAATAACTATAACAATGGAATCTTATTTGTTTGGATATAATGGTTTTATTTAAATTTATTACAACCACATACCATGGACATCAATGGCAACACCACATGCATCTCACTTATTTTGTACATATGGCCTCCTTGATTAGGTATATTCCTATCGACTATCTATGAAATATTTAGATATTTAAGTGAATTTTACTTTCCATTTCTCCACTTCCTCCCTCACACCCGTAAGTATCTCACCAGTTATTCAATAAGGTATCAAAGACATAGATTCATCTCCAGCCAAGCTCTTCTTCCCTCCTTCCCTCCACTTCTTCTCGTGATTATTTTCCCTAGCTTTCTTGCATTCATTCAGGAGTAGAAGGTGCGGAAAGGTCCTCTTCACGTTGTTGGCCACTGCATCTCCTACCAAATCAAGAACTCCTAGGCAAGGTACTCGAGAACCTGTGTATTTTGGAGTTGATCCATGGTAATTGCTTTATTTATTAAAAACCAGTTAGAATTCATAGACAGCACATTAAAGAAACCTGTAAGAACTAACTATAATCTTATAAATTCTTGGATAAGAAATAATAATGTTGTCATTTCCTAGATTCTCAACTCCATATCTAAGGAAATTTCAACAAGTATTATATTCTTAGAAAATGCCTTAGATATATGGGACAATCTTAAAGGTCAGTTTCAACAAACCAATGGCCCCAAGATCTTTCAACTAAGGTATGAGCTAATCAACCTGCATAATTTTGTCAGCTTTTACTTCACAAAACTTACAACAATTTGAGAATATTTGCATAACCATAAACCCATATGCATTTGTGGTATGTGTTCTTGTAGGGGAATTAAGCAAATCACTTCTCATTATCAAAATGAGTACACCATGTCATTCCTCATGGGGCTCAATGATTATTTCATACAAATAAAAGAGCAAATCCATTTAATGGATCCCCTTCCTTGAATTAGCAAGGTTTTCGTTTTAATTTCTCAAGAAGAGAACCAAAGTAATATTTCTCAAATGTCTTCTTCATACCCCAAATGGAGAAAAGGGTCAAGTATTCACCACAAAAACTTCAAATAGCACCAAAGCAAATAATTGTAATTATGGAAACAAGAAACCTAGAGCTACAACCTTTGACCACTCCTGTTAAAGGGCCCAAGAGGAATGATCGTTATATACATTCTGTAACATCCACGGCCATACAAGGGAAATGTGTTATAAGATACATGGATATCCCCTCGGTTATTAAAGTTGGAAGGTCTAAAGCATCCAAGGAGGCACCCAAAACTATTAATCAAATTTCAGCAAAGGAAGTTCAAGAACCACTTAGCAAACTAAAGGTCTTCTAATCATTGAACAAGGTCCAATATAAAGAGTTACTATCAATGATCTTGAACAACTTAGCAGCACAACACTAGGTGGTGAAACTAACACACAAAACATCGGTACATGCATTTCTTCTTCATTTAATTTATAAACATATTCTAATAAACTTGGGTTATAGATTCAGGGACAACTAAAGGCATATGTTCGAATGCCAAATTATTCACCAACTTAAAACACATAGCATATTCCACTATCACACTACCCAACCACATGACTATTCCTATTACAAATTGTGGTGATGTCAAGTTAGATTCAAATTTAAATTTACATGATGTCTTTTTTATCTTGGACTTTAAATTCAATTCATTATTTATATAAAATCTTACAGTCACATTCTCCCATGATTATTTTATCATTTAGGACTGCAAGAACAATAAGATGATTGGCAAGGGTGAACGGATAGGGGATATTTACATCATTGACACTTTAAACATAAATGTCATGTGCATTACATGTAAACATCATGACTTTTCAAACTTGGCATTATAGACTTGGGCATCCATCCTATGAAAAAAATTGGATTGCCGTAAGGATCATTTAAAATGCAACGTATTTGAATTTGAAAGAAATAAATTTTGTTACATTTGTCTTCCTGCTAAACAACATCTTATGCCTTTTAATTCTCATAATCATTCATCCCAAACTATTTTTTGTATTAATTCATTATGACATTTGGGGTCCATATCATATCACATCACATAATGGCAATCGCTTCTTTTTAACCTTAGTTGATGACTGTATCAAGAGAGAGAGAGAGAGAGAGAGAGAGAGAGAGAGAGAGAGAGAGAGAGCTCTTCAGGGTGATTTTGTACATTGCTTTTATTATGAATTTTATTTTATTCGAAGTAAGTGACTATACTTTTACTCATGTTTTCGATGATTTTAATATTTTTAACATCAATAAAAATGTTTTTTTGCTTAATGATTGACCTTTCACACTAACTTTTTCTATATGATAGATATGAATTTTATGTGTATTTTAGTTATAATATTATTGAATTTTATATGATAAATTGATAGTTATGATTTTCTAAAATTAAAGCATATTATATTGATTTCCCTACATTTTATATAATATTATATATCATACATAATATTGATTGCATAGAGAAAATAATATGACTAATGCAAGATATGAAAGTTCGTTAAGAATGTTAAGCCCTTATAAACTAGTCCCAAGGCTAACCAAGAGGGGGGGGGTGAATTGGTATTTTAAAAAGTCTTTCGATCAAAACACAATCTTAAAACAAAAATCAAGATTCACCATAGAAATTAAAGTGCAAAAATAAATGTGTAAGCAGTAATAAAGAATAGAAGTGTTAGCTATCATCAAAATTCTAATCCATAAAATAAGATTTGCAATAAGATAAACATAATATATTTTGCATGTAAGCAAAGAATACATATTATTAACACTATAATTAATATGGGTTAGCTCCTAAAATGTAATATCTTGTGCATAAGGGTGGGTCGATGGACTTTTTTTAAATAAAATATTTGTGGTGTAATCATAGATATTAGCTTGTAATTGATTGACAGAATTACTTTGATGGATGGAGAGTGATGACTCTTCATTGATTCATTAAAAGCCATCTGTTTAAATAAATGATTAATAAAAATAATTGAAAGATATTATTAACATACAATGATATATTGATAAGATAGATATATGATAGATAGAAGGATGAAAATACCACATTAAAGCTTAATGTCATGCCTTGCTCTTAATAATTGCATTCATGATTGTATTTACATGATAATGCATTAAGACGTTTTGATAGATACAATTGATATAGAACTGACTGAACTATCATTGATACTGATACAACATAATATAACATATTGACATGACATATTGATGGAGTCTTCTAATAGTTTGTATTATGGTGTTATAGACATCTTTTTTGCTTTACTTATCATATTAATTTTACGTTGATTGATATTGACTTCATAGATTGCTTATTATTCAATCCAATAGCTTATTGATTCATATTGATTGGATATGGAGTAGGCATACAGATTTTTTGTCATGAATTGAATATAGTGCTAAGCTTTGCTTACTTGTTGGGTTATATGCTTATTAAGTGATTTTATATGATTTTCTGTAAATGTAAGAAGTTTACAAAGAGAGGCTAGACATTGATGATTGTCTAATTTTATTTTCAGCTCTTTGATTTTATATATTTTTTATAGCTTGTTGCGACTATTATATATATTATTTTGTGGACTTTTGACTTTAAATCATGATGTAAATATTGACAGTAGTAATATAATTATGATTTCTATTGTTTGTATTTTTCTTGAATGTAATTAGGCAGTTTTTGTTATCAATGTTTTGGTTGTGAATGAATTGAATTGAAAAATATAATAAAGAAAATATAAATGAAAAGTTTCCATTTTAGACCCTAGGACGTGATAACTCAACTCCTAAAAGACTTTGCGGTATACATACAAACTCTTACTCCTGTATTTTGTGATAATCAAGCAGCTATTTATATACCACTAGCCCAATTTTTCATGAATGAATGAGAAACATCGAATTTGAATGTCATTTCATTCGAGACAAAGTCAGCGATGGTTCCATCAAGCTCATGCCAATATGGTCCTCATATCAGCTGTCCAACAAATTTACCAAATCTTTGTCTCGTAGATCTCTCTCAACACTAATATCCAAGATATCAATCCAAGAATATATATAACACATCTTGAGGGAGAGTAATACAACAATCTACTAGTTACATCACTGGCAACAACACATGCATCTCACTAATTATGTACATATAGCCATATAGCCTCCTTGATTTTATATATGTACCCATTTATGTAACATTTAGAGATTTAAGTGAATTTTCTTTTCTGTTTCTCCACTTCCTCCCTAACACCCATAAGTATCTCACTAATTATTCAATATGATTTTATTTAAATTTGATAGAGTCGTAGAAAATTCAAATATTGTTAGGAATATTTTCATTGAATAGGGTCCAATGTTGATTATTAATTGCAAGTAGGTTAATATATTATGTTTATTTACACTTTCTAAAATGAAATGTTGAACAAACAATAGATTTTCTTCCATTAGGTTATGATATTAAGAATAATTCTAGATTTTTGGGTACTAAATAAGAATGCAAAATAAAGTATTTCGTTAGGAAACAAAAGAATAAGAAGAAGAATGCAATGCTTCATTCAAGACTTAGGCTTCGTTCGGAATAGCTTTCTTCATGCTTCTTAAAGACTACTTTCTAGTACAAAAAAATGAATTTTTTGTACTAAAACGTTGTTTTAAGAAGCAATAAGAAAGTTGTCCCAAACAAAACTTTAATTAATGTGATGACAAAATGTACTAGTATTGCTTATAAATTACAATAAAGAATTTGTTGTTTTAAATAGTAATGAGTGCATATAATTAATTATTTAGAAAATTATGAAAAGAAATTGATCGATCACAAATCTTGATTCATATTTGAATAGAAAACTTTTAGAATAAAATTTAGGGTTATAAGAATTTTAATTTCAATAAATTCATAGTGAACATCTCAATAAGATGAATTCAACAACATTAAAGGTGGTTCGATCCAAATTCAAATGAGCACAAATCAAGCACTTTAAGCATAATAAGAAACTTTGGGACATTATTTAAATGACCAAATAATTTTTTAAACTTGTATGCTTATAGTCAAATCAAATGTCTTGACAAGACAAATCCAAGAAGCTCAAAATCATCGAATTCTGAGATCATTAAGGCACTAAATGTTAAATAAATGGTCTATAATATAGTTTTGACATTATCAAGACGCTTAAATGCTAAAAAAAATGATTAATAATCTAGGAAGTCAATACGATCATTGGAGCATTCCAAATTTTAACAATATTTATGAGGCATACAACTCTAAAGAATTTATAATAAATCCCCACTGCCTATTTGAGGAGAGCTTAGAGCTCAAAGGTTTAAATCTTGGAGCCCTACCTAAGCACTCATATTAGAGCACTACTTAATCATTATCGTCAGATCACAGCTTGACCACTTCAATGAAACCTTCACATCAAGATGACTAGCCTTAAGCATAGGGATACTTATAAATGAACGATTCATCTTAACCTGAGTAGTGCTTGAGACTTGAGAGATTATTCAGTGTCTGAACGTGTCAGGAGGCCAATCTGGATGTGCCACATCGTCTAATGCACTGTACATTGGGTGATGTGATGCGTCTGGATTGTCCTCCGGATGCCTATGGACACTGCACATAATAATTTTTTCTGAGACTCAAGCAAATATAGGCAAGTCCTTTCGAGATGTCCACTGAGGCACTAACTCCCAGGTCTATTTTGTCTGTGAAGATTTTTGTTCTGCTATCTTATTAGTAGATGATCGTGAATTCTACAAAATGATGCCGACGAATAGCCAATATCTCTTTCTTTTAATGACAACATCTCCTAAGAGGTGAGATGGATCAAGGTGAATTCTTTAGTAAGAATCCACCAGTGAAGTAACTACATAAATGTATACTAGTTATGAGTACATATATTTTGACAATTTAAATTCTGATTACATTGAAACTCTGATACAAATCAACCCAAAGCCTCAGACAATTCGCTATTAAATAATTCATCATAAATATTATACTATTTATATAAATACATTTCAAACCCACCTTGAATCGAAATATTATTACATGTGGTGTCCGGACTATTTGGAGGCGAATTCGAACGCGTCATGTCACACGAATACACTGTGCCCCGGATGATGTGACGCATCCGAATTCGCCAATGCAGATAATAAATTTTCCCTTGAATCACACCTCTAAGGGGCTGTTTGGTATCGGATTTATCGTGGGATTTAAGTCGGATTTACGCTAAATCCAGCCAAACGGTTTTTGTGCGCGTGTTAAATCCCGGGATTCCGTAAATCCCGAATTTACGGATTTACGGCTTAAATCACGGATTTACTAAATCCCTCGGTTCGGTGGATTTAACGGGATTTAACATTAGAAGCGCGCGAAAGGGAGAAAGTTAACTTCACAGCCAGCGAGCTTCTGTTCTTGCTTCCGATCAAAATGTCGTAACTTCCGATCCGACAAGAAGGGAAAGTCGTCGAAGGAGTGAAGTCGAACAGCCACGAAGAAACAGAAGTAGCGACGCGTGCAATCTGTACACCTCCTGCGAATCAACGAAGCTGAAGGAGCGAAGTCAAACAACCACGAAGGAACTGAAGTAGCGACGCGCGCAATCTGTACACCTCCTGCGAATTAACGAAGCGGAACAGCAACGACGAAAATAAAAGATGAAATACAAACCTTAGACGCCTCAAAGTTATTATCGATTAACTTAATTAATATAATTTAAACAAATAATAATTAAGTTATTTAATTAAATAATTAATATAAGAATTAGTGCATAAATTAATTATCTAATTTAACTTAATTGATTAATTAATGATATAATTAGTAATTAAATATTAATATAATTAGCTTATTTAATATTTAAACTCTCATTTTGGTCCATGTTAGTTTGTAATTAACTTTGTATTGAATTTTCGGTTATTTTATATGACCTAAAATTGGTTTTATTATGTTTTATGCAATGATCTTAATTTCATAAATATCTCCTTTAAAATTAAACGCCTCAAAGTTATTATTGATTAACTTAATTTATATAATTTAAACAAATAATAATTAAGTTAATTAATTAAATAATTAATAATAGAATTAGTGCATAAATTAATTATTTAATTTAACTTAATTGATTAATTAATGATATAATTAGTAATTAAATATTAATATAATTAGCTTATTTAATATTTCAACTCTCATTTTGGTCCATATTAGTTTGTAATTAACTTTTTATTGAATTTTTGGTCATTTTATATGACCTAAAATTGATTTTATTATGTTTTATGCAATGATCTTAATTTCATAAATATCTCGTTTAAACTTAAATCCCTAACTGCCATAAATCTTGATATATGTTACCAAACAGTTTCTCAGGATTTAACAAGATTTAATATTTAATATACCAAACAGTTTTTAGGATTTAACACATTTCGGATTTACTAAATCCGGATTTACAGAATTTATTAAATCCCACTAAAATTAAATCCCACTTAGAATTGTTACCAAACAGCCCCTAAGACCTAAGCAACTAATTATTGACTCGTATTTAATGTCGATTCTATCTCTGCCACTCGACAGAATTCTGAATAAAAAATCGGCGATTTGGGGGTTTCTGTTTTGGACACAACGGGTGGTAGAGATGCGATGATTTTGGATGCATGTCCGCCTTTCCGAAGCCCAGCCATCCTCTGGACGGATATAAGGCTCCTACTTGTGCGCAAGCAGGAAAAAAAAATCTTTTTTCACTCTGAAAAAAATAATTTATAGGACCTGATTTCGATTTAGAAATGCACTGTGCTTATGCAGCTACCTTCTCTCCATCTCATCAACGGAGCACCTTCTCGTCTCCTCCTCCCTCCAAGATGAAACTTTTACTCTGCCCAACCAGAGAAGCTAAACCACCAATTGTTGCTTTCAAGATTGGAGTGCAGGAAATTGCAGAACTTGCACATAATAAGGTAAAACTTTCACCAAGGTTGCTTCTTCAAATATTTTTACTAGGCAAGGCGAAAGCTTTGAGATGTACTGCTCTATTCTTTGATTTTTTATTTTGTTTCTTTCTACTCACGGCGTTCTACTTGCGTTTTTTAGGTTTTGGTTGCATCGGCGTTATCATGCGCCATCGGTCAAATCTCAAAACCATTTACTTCTGCTATTAATGGAAACGGAATCGATTTTAAAGCCGCTATTCGGTCTGGCGGCATGCCTTCCACCCATTCTGCTGTTAAGCTTGCTTCCACCCATTTATCTTAATCATCGTTGTTTGTTGTTTTATTACCGATGATTATTCGTTTGAAATCCATTTGGTAACGGTTAGCTGTATGGGATTTGAATTTCCAGGCTGTAGTTGCTGCTGCTACAAGCATTGGTTTAGAGAGGTCTGCCTGACTTTTGCTGCGTCTTTTCTGGATTCATTTTGATTTTGCAGTCGAAATTCATGTTTGTATACAATATATTAGTCTATTTGCTTGTAAATTGATTGTGTCTAATGATCAAATGGGCAAATATAAAGCCTTATTTCAACTATCTGTCATCAGCTTTATTGCGTTGAAAAGTTGAAAATGGTGTCTGCTTTAGGCTTTGTTTAGGATGGCTTTCTTAACGCTTCTTAAAGCAATTTTTTAGTACAAAATTTTAAATTTTTGTACTAAAAAGCTGCTTTAAAAAGCAGTAAAAAAGTCGTCCCAAATGAAGCTTTAGTTTAATGGATTGAGTTAATTGAGTTTTCTTATTGTCACTATAACCTGCAGGGGTTTCTCAGATTCAATTTTCGGCATGTCTGTGGTCTTTGCTTCTGTTGTAATGTATGATGCTCAGGTACACCTATTTGATTTGAATGATTTGGTTGAATTGCCATTAGTTCCAACATATTAATTTCTTGTATTTAAGATTTCCTTTGGTGTGTTTGGGGCATGTTTGATGTCAATGAAGTTGCATTTGCGTACATGCTTGTTAGATTCATGATGTTTGCTCTAAATTCATTTGAAGTTAAGTGCAAGCCTATGCAATGCATTAGAGAGCAGTCATAAGAAAATGTATCTATCCATTTGTTTTGAAAATAGAGATCCATCGCTGCTATCGTGAAAATGCAATTAACGGATGTGTAGCGTCTGAATTTGGTTAGTAAAACCATGATTTCTGAGGAAAACATGGCTTGAGCTGAGTAAAAACATTGTTTTAAAGGTAAAGAGATACTGTCTGTTCCTTGTTGGAAAAGGAATATATCTATAATTTAAACTTTACAACAGCTCTTCCTGTTAAATTGGAAAGGGGTAGGGGTAGGAGTTGTGGTCGTGGTAGAGTGGAGTACTTCTTTAGATCTGGTAATTTGTGAATTCATGGTGAGGAGCTCTTATAAATGTTTTGTAAAGAAATTGTTTTTGAGGTTTTGTGTCCTTTTTTTTTTCTCTTTTTCGGAAATTTTTTAGAACAACCCACCTTTTATAGAATTGTTGACTTCTATTACAGCACTTTTTCAACTCCAAAGCCTAAAGACAAAGGATCTCAAACTCTTGACCAATATTTGGTAGTTTATTCTACTAAGTAAAGACAAATATTTCAAGGAAGTTAACGTGTCATAACCATGTCTTTTGTAAACTTGTGATGAAAAGTGAGTTCTGTTTTATATTCACAAAATTTAAGCTAATTCAAAAAAGTGAGTTCTGTTTTGTTAGCAACTTTGTTGGCTTTTCCCTCAATTTTATTGTTTTTTTTTCTCCTTTATTTATGGTTGAAAACTGGCAAGGGGAAAATTTCTAAACATTGAACTTCGTCTTCACGAGTTTAATTATAATGATAGGGACCTTAGGAATATTGATAATAGTGAGGTTTAAGTTTTATTATTTTTGTGCTATTTTCATGACATCATAGTGTATAATAGAGTTAGATGTTAATGATTCATTTTTTTTCTAAACTTCTGTTTTTTAAGCTTAAAATTGTAGGAGATGAAAAACATACTGAAGGATTATTTTACTTAAAAGGGATATTTTGAGAAGGAATCTAGCCAACCATGGCAAAGAGTAAATCTTATGTTTGGTATATGGGTGCAATTTGCTAATATTGCTAAAAGAAATCATACATAAAATGAGTTTGTCAAGATTTGAAGAGAAAGCAGCATGTCAATAACATGCTCAAGGAGGATACGTTTGTGATTTCTAATGGTGTTGCATTTGGCTAAGTGCATATTTAGATGAAGCTCTCGTGGTAACTATTAGAGATAGATGCACTGCTTAATAGATTTTGGATTTTTTTTACCATACATTTTTTCATAAGTAATGTGCTGGTGGTTATATTTATATGAGAATGATGTGGCGTTCAAGATAATTAGTGTTGACATAACAACAACAACATTAAGCCTTTATCCCACTACGTGAAGTTGGATGCATGAATCCTTTTTCTCTATTGTGTTCTGTTAAGAGTCAAATTCTCATTTAAATTTAATAAAAAAAAGTCATTTCTAATATTTTATTACAATGTCTTTTTAGGTCTATCTCTACCGTTTTTAATATAGGCCAAATCTAATACATTTTCTCTCCCAATTGGGTCAGACCGATGTTTTATGTATCCAAACCATCTAAGGCGATTCTCTCTAATCTTATTTACCAGTGGAGCTACTCCAACCTTTTTACGTATATACTCGGCTCGCATTCTGTCTCTAAGAGTGAAGTCACTCTTCCACCTGAGCATCCTCAGCTTTGCAACACTTAATTTTATGCTTCTCTTTTAATGTCCAACATTCTGCACCATAAGCATTACAGGTCTCACCACTGTTTTATGGAATTTTCCCTTAAGTTTGAGGGTTACTTTTCTGGCACACATGAGGCCTGATGCATTCCTCCACTTCAACCATCCAACTTGACTTCTACTAATAATATCCACATCTATTTCACCATCACTTTGAACAATAGACTGAGATATCTAAAACATGTACTCTTATTAATGACTTGATCATTCAAAGTCACAATCCTCCCACTAGATCTATTACTACTAAAATTACACTCAATGTATTCGGTTTTAGATTTACTCAAATGAAAACCTTTAGACTCTAAAGTTGACCTCCATAATTCAAGTTTTCCTTCAACACCCCCCTTGAGCATCGGCATGATGAAATTAAATAGGCATGATGTTATGAATAAAGCATTGCCAAGAGTTAGGTGTATACTAGATCTTAAGAAGAATTTGATATGAAATGTTCTGAATGAAGAAGGATTCAAATGCTTAGGAGATGCTAAAAGTAAAGGGAGTTAATTTTATCGACATTTGTTGCAGTATTGTAGCTAAAAATGATAGCTTTTTTGTTGCATATAAAGTTTCAAAGCAAAGGAGGGTTGATGGTGATGGTGGTAGGAGAATTTGAGGTGGTAAGGTGTTGTGGTATTCTGGTCGAGTTCAGAATATTTGTGCAGTGTTAATGGTTAGCTGTGGTTTAATGTTTCATGGGAAATATTTTTTTATTTTTTATTTTTTTTGTTGTTTCATGGGAAAGATAAGGTAGTTGAATGGGATATCTAGGGTTTGAATTTTGTGGATTATGGGAGAGGCCAATTGATGGCTTGGTTAGAATGTTAGGCGGGAGGGTAATGGATAACTTTGAGCCGCATAATTGGGGTTTAAGGTTTGGTGTGGAGGAGAAAAAGACAACCGAAAGGGAAGGTTTGGGATTTGGATGAGATCGAGAGAGGGCAATTCATCTGTATGATTAGGGTTTTATGCCAATGAATATAGCTAGAACTCATCAGCTAAGAAATTCCACCAAAGAATTAAAACCAAGTTGTCCATGAAAGACACAAAACACCAATTTTTTTTTTCAATATCATAATAATCTATGAATAACAAATTTTATATGAATAGAATGAAATATAAACTTATCCCTTAAAAATATAATTCAAAATTAAATGTCTTTTAAAATAGAAAAATAATAAAAATATTCCTGAAAAATTAAGTGGGGCTGGCCTGCCTGTTTGGAACATGAAGAGAGTCGTGGAACCAAGCCTTGAATTGGGGAGTGGTCTTTCCAATTTGCATTTAAATGAGGGGTTAAACCAAGCCTTATGCAAACCACCCTACTTTTAAATTAAAATATTGAGGTAATTAATCAGAATAACAATGCAAGTTGATAAAGCTTTCTTTGTGATCTTGTCATTAATATGTGCACCATTTGAGGATATTTTTTGCATGATGGATACAAGTTGAGGAGGACCTTTGAAGATGATTATATGGATCTATGTCATATTTCATAGTTACAAGAGATAATACTAGGGGAGTATTTCAAATTACAATGATTTAGTTGTAGGCACAATTACAATTGGAAAAAATTAGACCACAATATATTGATCAAATTTTTGTTAGGATGGATATCCGAGCTATTAGATATGATTTGAGATGAGTGTATTATATTAATCAAGGTTTTAAAAGGCGAAATCGGAAATCGAGCCGTTTTTTCTAAGCGAGGCGAGGCGTAAGCCTCGAGGCGGATCGAGGCGTAAGCCTCAAAATGATTTAAAAAAATTAATTTAAAATTATAAATAATGACAAAAAATAACAAAATATTATGTAAACTATGAATTTGAAGATTTGTTTTAAGATAATATTACTGGAATACAAGATTTAAAATAAACTCACTTAAAAATAAAACATTCCCTTAGGATCAAGACCCAAAGCAGGCTCATCATCACTTTGATTGTCTTCAGAAGAATCTTTATAATTAATGTCAAAGTCATTCTCCAACTCTTCTTCATCTATAATATTTTTTTCTTTATCTCCTATATCAGTTAATATTTCATTAGGTCTAAAATGAAACAATAGTAACATACAAAATAATTCATTATATTTAAGAATACCTTTAAATTTTTTTGAAGCTCCAATCTCACTTTGTTTCTTTCTTTTATATATTTGGGTAGTCGCTTGATTGTCTTCTTCATTGACATTACTTTCTCCTTCTGCTTCAACTTCAGATACATCAGCATTTTTAGGAGTAACCCATTCATCATCAGATTGTAACTCATCAACAAGCAAAGGGTCGATTTCATTCTCAATATTTCCTTGATTTTGCAATTTGAGATGTCTATCTTTTAGTTTTTTGTTAAACATAACATAAACTAGTTTGTTCATTCGATCTGCCGCCAATCGATTTCTTCTCTTTGTATGAATTTGATTGAAGATACTCCAATTACGCTCGCATGCAGAAGCCGAACATGTTAGGCTAAGAACTTTAACTGCAAAAGCTTTCAATTCAGGAACATCATCTCCAAACTGAGCCCACCAACGTTCTATATGAAGATAAACATAATATTTTATGAATATTGGTTGAAGTAAAAGACTTGAATATAAATATTAACATTAAAATTATAAATACTCAAACTATAAACATACCAGGAGATCGTGTTTTGTAGCATGCTTGTGCTGCTCTAAATCCAAACATTCCCTTCTTCAAATGAAAATCCTCAAGTTGATCATTCACTTTGAGGTAGTCTTCTTCAGAAATAAGTCTGTCCATACATACATACAAACCAGTTTTCACCTCTTTATCAACATGAAAATCCTTATCATAATGAAATTGGGGATTTAAATAATATGCAGCAGCATGTAAGTGTTGGTGTAATTGTCGATCCCACTTTTCATCTATAATATCCCATATTTCTTTGTAGGCACTTTCTTGACCTCCCAATTCTTTTGCAATGTCTTCTTTAGCCCTATTCATTGCTTCATAAATAAATCCCATAGCCGGGGCCCTCTCACCATCAACCATTCTAAGCACCTTTACTAATGGTCCTGTTGTCTTCAAAGCATAATTTGTACTGCGCCAAAATGAATCGTCTTTCATAACAATCTTTTTAACATGTTTTCCTTCTTGTTTTTTGGCCCATGAACTTTTATCCCACTCTTCAGAAGCAAACATTGCTTCCAAAGGTTGTCTTAACTCCTTGAATCTCTGCAATGTTAAATATGCAGTAGCAAATCTTGTAACAGCAGGTCTAATAATTTCCTTGTCAGTGAATTTTCTCATCAAGCTGAGTACCCAAGAATGATTGTATATAAACTTACTGACGAATTTGGCCTTCAATATGGCTGATTTATGTTGAGGCAACTGTCTCAACCTCTCAAGCATCAAGTCAATACAATGTGCAGCACAAGGAGTCCAGTAAAGATGAGGTCTCTTCTCCATTAACATTCTTCCTGCAGCTTTGTATGCACTTGCATTATCAGTAACAACCTGTACTACTAAGGCATCTCTCACTTCCTCCACAACTTCATCCAACATTTCAAACAATAATTGTGCATCCTTTACAAAGCTTGAAGCATCTATTGATTTGAGAAAAACTGTTCCATATGGATTGTTGACCAAGAAATTAATAATACTTCTATGTCGAATATCTGACCAACCATCTGACATTATTATCACTCCTGTCTCAATCCAAGTCTTCTTAACATCATCCACCATTTTTGAAGTTGTCTTAACCTCCTCATTCAGCATCCAAGTCCTCAGCTCATACATGCTTGGAAGTTGTAATCCTCTTCCATAGCTTCCAACAGATCATAACATATTGATCCACGACGGACTCCTAACAACATTAAATGGAATCCCATTTTCATAGATGAATCTGGCGATATCCAAACAAACTCTGTTCCTGAGTTCTTTTGTAGTTGTTGGAGGCTGAATGTCCTGAGTATTTATGTTTTCATCGTTATCAATATTTAGCATAAATCTATCCATGGGCCCCCGACTGCCTCGATCAGAAGAAACTAGATGGCTTCCAGTACCTGAACCTTCATGTTGTGATTCATAGTAAGAAGAGTTTCCTATCATCTCTTCCATATTTCTTTGTGTGACCTCCTTTGTGGTGGCAAACTTTTTTAAATAATTTGTACATTCCTTTTTCACCTCATCAGGAACTTTTGCACATGGTCCCACATTGACATGAGTGCAGGCTAGATGATCCTTCAATCTCTTGACGCCACCAGTTATGCGTTTCTCACAGAAATTACATTTTATGTAAACATATCCCTTCTTTGCACCTTCGCCTGACACTTCAACTTGAGTTCCATATTTCCATGCAGGATCTTTCCTTCTTGTGCCACTAGTCATTGCTAACAATATGACATATTTTAACAATTATTTACATCACTAATAATAAAAAAACATGTATAAAAAAATATACCAGTCTGCTAGGGGTCCAAGGGGGCGCTGCCCCCTGCGGGGGTTTCCGGGGGCAGCGCCCCCGGAACAAAATATAACCGCACAGTACCGAGCATGTACTGCTCAGTACCGAGCATGTACCGCTCAGTACCGAGCATATAATACTCAGTACCGAGCATGTACTACTCAGTACCGAGTATGTACCGCTCAGTACCGAGCATATAATACTCAGTACCGAGCATGTACCACTCAGTACCGAGCATATAATACTCAGTACCGAGCATGTACCGCTCAGTACCGAGCATATAATACTCAGTACCGAGCATGTACCGCTCAGTACCGAGCCTGTACTTGCTCGGTACACTCGGTATTGAGCCGTACCTAGCATGTACTGAGCGGTACCGTGCTTGTACCTTCTCGGTACCGAGCATGTACTGATCGGACGAATGAAAGAAAGCCGAATAAGGAGTTATTCAAGCTTTCGTTACTGCACGTCAAAGTCAATGCCACAACACCGCGTACCTGCTCTTCCGACCTAATCGATGCCTGAACGTTTCCTGCACTCACAACTTCGGCTTCGTTTCTTTCCCTGCGTCGTCTTCTTCCAACTTCGTCTCCTACACTCACGTCTTCGTCTCCTTCCCTCACAGCTTCGTCTCTTTCCCTCACGGCTTCGCCTCTAGTTCGCCTTTCAATTCTCACAGGAAGCCCTAATCCTATGCGCGAATACACGAACACGAATCGGCTGTGTCGTATTTACATATATACCGAAGAAAAAATTTCGAGGCGGTGCCTCATACTGCCTCGAGGCGTTACGCTCTAATGCGTACGCCTCATGCGAAAAAATCGTAGGCTTCGCTGGATGGTTCGAGGCGTAAGCCCCGATACGCATGACTTCCGCCTCGACTTGAGGCGCGACTCAATGCGGACGCCTCGTCCGCTTTTTTAATGATTGATATGAATAATCAATCGTCTTTTATCTTTTATATACATCTCAAAATAAATTCAATGATATTGAGATCCATCTTAGTCAACTTTTAATCAAGATATTCTTATCCAAAATTTTCCCATTTCAAAATCAATGGATCCATGCCAGTGCATCGAAGATATACTTCGGAGGTTTCTTGCAGTAGTTCAAAAATCATATGGGTTTATACAAATTTGAAGATATTTCTCTCTGGGTTTGTTTGGTTTGAAGGAATTACAGGGAATCACAAATGCATTTTATTTCATTGTTTCATGTTATCGGTCATAAGATTAAAGAAAGTTGTCTTAGATGGTTTGGCACATTAAATGGAGGCCTTCCGATGACCCGGGTAAGAAAGTTGAGGTATTAGATTTGACTTATGTTAAGAAAGGTAGAGGTAGACCTAAAAAGAATTGGTTAGAAAATATTTGAAATGATATTTCTTTATTAGATTTAAATAAGAATTTGACTTTTAACAGGACACAATGGCGAAAAAGGATTCATGTAGCCGACCCCACGTAGTGGGACAAAGGCTTGATGTTGTTTTTGTTGTTTCATATTATCGGTCGTTGTTTAGAATATATTAGAATTGGTTAGAAAATATTAGAAAAGATCTTTCTTTATTAGATGTAAATGAGAATTTGACTTTTAACATGACACAATGGAGAATGGAGAAAAATGATTCATGTAGCCGACTCTACGTAGTGGGACAAAGGCTTGATGTTGTTGTTGTTGTTGTTTCATATTATCAATCATCATTGTGACTCACATGAACACCTCTCATACGAAATATAAACTCAATTTACCATCAAGAAAGCAATAAAGAACAAGTATATTTTCTCTCAATTTATCGTCAACAAAATAACTAGCCAAGGACTAATTTCAATTCAATTCCTTCACTATTTCCATATTCTTTTCATTTTCATTTCCTCTCTTTTAGTTCTTTCAAATCAAACGGTGCTTTGTTTTGAAATTCAGGGAGTTCGAAGAGAGGTGGGCTACCAAGCGAAGATTCTGAACAAACTACAGCAGGAATCTAAATCTGGAGCATCCTCTATAAACTCCAAAGAGGTCACACCTCTTGTTTCTGTTTCAGAGAATCCAGATTCCTATGTTGGAAAATCAGATCCTTATCAACTTAACAGCAGCTCTGGAGCTAGAGCAAGTAGATTGAACACACTGCCTAGTTTAGAAGTTGATATCAAAGATCCATCACAGAAATCCTACAGCGGTTATCAGCCGTTGAATGAATCAGTAGGGCACAATGAGATTCAGGTCCTAGTTGGTGCCTTTTTGGGCTTTATTGTAAGCTTTGCTGTTGAGACGATTCTCTGACATGTAAAATTTACATGTTATAAATACAATATGAAAAAATATTGTATTTCTGTAAGACTAGCAGCAGCTGCTTCTCTCCAATATGTTGGAAGCATGAAGGGCAAAGTCATGGATATCATGGATACAGGGAGGGGTAAAAAAATGTTGGCTGAATTCTTTCTTAATTTTCTCTTTGATGAGTCTGCATTGGCGTATGGCTTCATGACTATTCTAGCATTTGAATCATTATCTTTTCTTAGACCTTCACTTTAGGGATTACATGAGCCACCTATAGCTTTTTGTAAAGTAATTTTTTTAAAAGTTGTTATGTGTATTATGCATAATGTTTTTTAGAAATCTGAAAACAACTTTTTTATAGCTATGTAAGTTTTTGTTTGGGATAAATTTTTTGCTGTTTTGATTTTTAGATTGCAGTCACAGTTTTAATATGATCAATTTTTAAGAAGTTTTTGTGCTACTCTATAGCATTTTTGCAACATTAATAAAATGGACATGCGACAAAGATTTGAAGAGTAAAATAATAAGAAAATTATCTCAAATAAATTCTTTATGGCGAGGATAACTTGAGCTTGATGAAACTATACTTGAACCTAAGTTTATTTTAAAATTTCAACCAATTTAACATCTGCATATAGGTTATTTAAACGAGCCAATGGGAGGTTTGAATAGAAAGCTTGTCTTGTCTTTATTACTGAGTTTCCATATGTGGCTGTTGTGCGGGTGAAGTTAGGAAATTTAAAAACAGTTAAGAGAATAAAGAGAATGAATGAAGAAACAGAGAGAAAACGAACAAACAGGCGAAAAGAAGCAGAGAATTCAAGTCATTGGGAGCCAAATCGTTCGAATCTTACTACGGACCGTTAATTCAAAGGCAAAAACCTTCTTTTTCTAATCCTCTTCCCTCTCCTCCCCTATTACGTTCACCGTCAACCTTCCCCTTCTTTGTGGCTGCCGTCCCCATCCTGCGCCACCCTTTCTCTGTTTCGATCCCTCGTTCTCTTCGCTGATGGTCATCAAGGCTCCTCTTCGTCTCTTCCCAAGGGCCGTGGTCCACGCTGTGAGCTTCTTCTCGTCTCTGCTCTCCACCCGCTGCTGTTTCCCTTATCTGATTGGTTCCTTCTCTTCCATCGTTCTCCTCCTCTGTCTTATGTGAGCTTCTATCCCGCCTGCTCGTCCGTCCTGTTATGAACAAATGTACCTTTTACTTCCGTCAACTTCATATCAAATGAGATGATAATAATAAGAAGAATATCAACAACTTTGCTTCCGCCTTTGAACCAACTCCTTCGCCGCCTTCACACTCTTCCCACCACGAATACCATTTTTTCAGATTATTACAACTTTTCTGATGCTGAATCCTCTAACAATTACCACGCTTACCTTTCTCTCCTCCAATCATTTGTCTCGCGGAAGGCCATCGGACCTGGGAAGCAGCTTCACGCTCGTCTACTACTTTCTAACCTTGGCTTTGACACAGTTCTTGCTACGAAGCTTGTAAATCTATACTCAGTTTGCAACCATCTCCCATACGCCCACAGCCTGTTCGATAGAATTCCTAAACGAAACATCTTCTTGTGGAACATTCTTATTCGTGGCTACGCATGGAACGGCCCTTTTGAATCCGCTGTCTCGCTCTACTACCAAATGCTGGACCATGGGATCCTACCTGATAACTTCACTTTCCCATTTGTCCTCAAGGCCTGCTCAGCCCTCTCCGACATTGATAATGGTAGGGAAATCCACAAGCTTGCAGTGCTCACGCGATGGGAGCTAGATGTCTTTGTGGCTGCTGGGCTTATTGACATGTATTCAAAGTGCAGTTCGGTCGTTGATGCCCGGAGGTTGTTTGACAGAATCTTGAACAGAGATGTTGTCCTTTGGAACTCGATGATTGCTGCATACTCACAAAATGGACATCCTTCAGAGGCTCTATCCCTGTTCCGTAAAATGGCATTGGAAGGCTTCAAACCTTCAGTGGCAACTCTTGTGACAGTAATCTCAGCTTCAGCTGATGCAGCTGCTCTGTTGAGAGGAAGAGAAATTCATGGATTTAGTTGGAGGATGGGATTTTCCTCAGCAGACAAGGTAAACACCGCTCTTGTCGATATGTATGCGAAGAGTGGTTTGGTTCAGCTTGCCCGTGTTCTATTCGAACAACTTGTTGAAAAAAGAGTTGTTTCTTGGAATGCCATGATTTCGGGCTATGCCATGCATGGCCATGCTGATGAGGCTCTAGCGCTGTTTGATAAGCTGAGAAAGGAAGCTATTCTGCTTCCTGACAACATTACATTTGTTGGAGTTTTATCAGCTTGTAGCCGTGCTGGTCTGTTGCATGAAGGACAAAGATTCTTTGATTACATGCTGCAAGATTTCTCAATCAAGCCCACAGTGCAGCATTACACTTGCATGATCGATCTCCTTGGTCATGCTGGAAGATTGGAAGAAGCTCACCAACTTATTAAGGAGATGCCCATGAAGCCAGATTCTGGAGTTTGGGGTGCTTTATTGAATGGATGCAAGATTCATGGGGATATTGAATTAGGAGAGAAGGCACTAAGGGAGTTGATAGAGTTGGAGCCTGATGATGCTGGAAACTATGTCATTCTATCGAACATCTATTGCCAGACTAGGAATTGGGAAGAAGCAGCTAAGATAAGAAAGAGGATGACAGATAGAGGGTTGAAGAAGACTGTTGCTTGTAGCTGGATAGAAGTCAAGAACAAGAACCATGCTTTTCTTGTTGGGGATCTTTCTCATCCTCAATACAAGGAGATATATGGCGAGCTAGAAATATTGGAGGGGCTCATGCAACAGGCAGGTTATGTACCAGATACAATGCCAGTGTTCCATAATGTGAGTGATGATGAGAAGAGGAACATGGTTAGAAGCCATAGTGAGAGGTTGGCTATTGCATTTGGGCTGATCAGTACTCCACCTGGGACAAAGCTTATGGTTAAGAAGAACATTCGAGTCTGTGAGGACTGTCACGTTGCTATAAAGTTCATTTCACAGATTGTGAATCGAGAGATCATAATAAGAGATGTTAATCGTTATCATCACTTCAAGGGTGGTCATTGTTCTTGTCTGGATTATTGGTAGCTTGGTTGGCTTAATGGTGATTTAGTAGCATTTACGAAACTTGATCTAATATTTGTCCGCTAAACTTTGAGACTGAAGGATCGATCAACTTTAGAAATGTGGCATTTGCCAAATCGGGGATTAGGATCGGTATACATTTTTCATCTAGTGAGTTCATTTCAAAATTCCCATGCTTTGTTTTTATTCATTATTACCGCCAATATGTTTCATATTATTTTGATGTTCATAAGATTTCTTTTGACGAGAACGCTGGATGTCTTTCTTTGTTTTATCATACAAAGGCTTTCATATATATATATATATATATATATATATATATATAGATATATCCACTTGTTACCTAGCTTGCACCAAGATGGTTTTAGACGTCCATGGCTCATGTCATGCAGTGCACTGGCCACCACTGCAAACTCAACGTTCATTAGTTCATTGAGCTTGCTTTAATTTTGTTGTAGTGATCACACAGGGTTAAATAACCTGGAAATTGTTATGCTTGGGATAGCAGGTGCATGATGATCCATTCATTCATTAACTATGTGTAGAGAACACAGTGCACAAACTAAACATTCAGTACAATCACTTTTAGAAGTAAAAATTTGATGGACCGGCTGAGCCGGTCCAGCCAATGAACCTGGCCCCAGCAAGGAAGGCCAGTCTAGCTGGAAGGTGAAAGAGTCATGTGGGCTCCACTAGTGTGGGCGGCGGGCGGGCAAGGCGAGAGGCGGGCTCAAATGAGATTAATTTTACCTTTAATTTCTTACCATAGAAAATCAAAATTGAGAGGGAGTTAGGAAGATTTATTTAGGATTAATTAGGTGGTTTTATTTTCATGAGGTGATTTTTTGTTTTTGAGTAATTTTCTTTGGAGTTGTTCCTAACGGTGCCTAGGATTTGTGGAGAGTTCATCTACCTCTCGAATAATAGATTAGCTTGCATCTTGGTTTGTTGTGTTGATATCAATAAAATTAGCTAATATCTTATTCTTTCTCACTGATTTCTATTGCATTTTCTCTTAATTATTGCTTTTTTTGGTTGTGTGGAGATTAGATTCCTATCGAATTGGTATCGGAGCATCTTTTTTGGATCCTATGGCAACTAAGAAGGTTGATTTATTAGAAGAGAGGCTTGATGCGGATGTTAGAAATTTAAAATTTGAATTTAGAGAGTGAATTTGAACAATTTAGGGCAGATTTTTGAATCTGGAAGTGATGATGAAAATGATGTTTGAGTTTCAAACCAACATGACATCTTGGAGACAAGGGCATCGTTGACTGGACAAGGAAGTTGGGAAAACCTTTAATATAGGGACAATGAGGGAGGATCAGGAGGTAAAAATTTTTGGGGAAGAAGAGGAGATGCCACCTTTGGAGCCATTTTAAGGAGGGAAACCGGTGAAGGGTATGGCTGGTGAAGAAAATGGATTGTGAAGATCGGAAAGATGATTTGAGTGAGAGGGTAACAAGGAGGGATCACAACAACTATTACACTGCAGGAGGATAAAGCAATTGGGGCGGTGGCTATCCTAGGGTAAGAAAGTTGAAGATGTTGATTTTTGAGGGAGAAGATGCTCACAGGTGGATTTACCAGGTGGTGCGATATTTTGCTATGAATGTGTTGACAGATGATGAAAAAGTTATCGCAGTCGCTTTATGTTTGGAGGGGAATTGACTCTATCCTGATACTATTAATGTTTAAAATTGCGCAATATGAGGCTCGCCTTTGCGCAATTCTAGTAAAAAACGCTTCGATGCTTACGCCTCGAGTTTTTTTTATGAGGCTTGCATCTCAACTTGGTTGAGGCCCGCATTGTGGCCTGCCTCGCCTAACTGGCATGAGGCTTACGCCTCACGCTATATATATATATATAAACTTACATAAATCTTGAAGTAAATGCCCGACATTGGACTCTATAGGAGAGGAGGAAGGGGAGAGAGCAGTTCACCATAATAATGTTACAAATGAAGAACCCCTTAGTGATGACAGTGCTGATGACTTAGAGTTCTTATGTGATATGTCATTGCTATTTATTTTTGGAAATCAGAATTATATGTTAATGAAAAGAATACTGGGATTTCGGAAAGATAGAATTTTGAGTTGAACTATATTTCATGTTGTCTTATTATTGAGATATTTTGATTTCACTTCATTTCTTATGCTTTTTTATGTTTTATATTATTCACTCATTAGTATATAACAAATTTATCATTTTATGTTTACGCAATCTTTTGATTTTGAGGCTTATGCCTCAAAACGCCTTGAGGCTTATGCCTCGCCTCACGAATGAAAACGTCTCAATACCCGAATACGGAATTTTAAACATTGGTGGAGAGACTTGCGAGATCCGATTTGATCATGGAGGAAGTTCAAAGACTCTCTTCTAGAATATTTCCGAACCAGTCGGGAAGGAGATTTCTATGAACAGTTCTTTGTTTTGGTGCAGGAGGGGACGGTGATAGAATACTAGGAGAAGTTTGAGTACTTCTCAAGCCGATTTGGAAGATTGCTAGAGACTTTGCTAGAGGGGAACTTTATGAAGGGCTCAAGCTTGATATTCAAGCAATTGTTTGAGTACTGAGACCATGTGTCTTAGGGAAGTTTATGGAATTAGCTTATATGGTGGGGGATAAGAACTCCTTGGAGATGAATAGTCGTAGCAACAGTTCGACAGTCTCTTACCGCGCGACCACTATATTTTTGGCACCAAAAGTGTAGATGATGCCTATTCAGAAGGAAGCCCTGAGGGATAAATGTTAGAAATTCATGAGAAGAGGGCCGAGGGTTTATGCTTTAGGTGTGATGAGAAATTCGCTCCAGGTCGCCATTGTAAGGACTGTTCATTATAGGTAATAACAGTTTGTAATGAGGAGGAAGATGTTGCTGAGGAGGAAGTAGAGTAGGAAAATGATCATGTGCACTTAGATGTTGCAGAGGTATCTCTTAACTCAGTGGTCAAATTCACATTGAACCACACGATGAAGGTTAAGTGGAAGATCGGGCATTAAGAGGTGGTAGTATTGGTAGATAATGGAGCTACCCACAATTTCATTTCCAATATGTTGGTGGATCAGCTGGGGCTGAAATTACTTGACATTGGGGGCTTTGGGGTTATGCTGGGAACAAGAAAAGTAGAGAGGGGTAGAGGAATTTGCAAAGGGGTGATCCTAATTCTTCATGAGGTTCAAGTATTAGAAGACTTTCTGCCATTGGATTTGTGAAGCACATATGTGATACTGGGAATGAAGTGGCTATAGAAGTTGGGGAAGAGGTGATTGGAAGGCTCTAATAATGGAGTTCCAGGTTGAGGGGAGGAGAGTTATTATTAGAGGGGATCCTAGCCTGTCAAAAACTATGGTTTCACTTAAAATCCTGTGAGAGCAATCCAGGGTGGAGTGAGATTTTTGGTGGAGTTGTAGAGTTTGGAAGGAAATGAGGATGGGGAGAAGATAAAAGCACCATACATGGTTCAACCACTCCTACAATAGTTTCGAGAGGTGCTCTAGCCAGTTCAGGGGTTGCCCTCTCCGTGGGAACACAAGCATGTTATCATCTTGAAGGAAGGAGTCTCACCTACTAATGTTTGTCTGTATCGTTATCGCCAAATCCAAAAGGATGTGATTGAGAGATTGATTAGGGAGATGTTAGTGACAGGGATCATTCGACCCAATTTTAGTCCATTTTCAGTCCAATATTATTATTGAAAAAGAAAGATAACAATTGGAGATTTTGAGTGGACTACCAGACATTGAACAAGGAGACTGTGCCAGACAAGATTCTTTTTCTAGTGATTGATGAGTTGCTGAATGAGCTGTTCTTTTCTCGAAGATTGATTTGAAGTCAGAGATCATATATGGATGAGGCCTGAGAATGTTCCCAAGACGACATTGAAGACTCATGAGCGACACTAAGTTTTTAGTGATGTCTTTTGGCCTCACTAATGCTCTAGCTACTTTCCAGTCCCTGATGAACAACATATTCTAGCCATATTTGCGGAGGTATGTGTCAACCTTCTTTATAAAAATTGGGAGAGAATTAGAAAGTTTATTTAGAGAATTGATTTGAATTTAGATTTGGGAAGAAATTAGAAATGGTTATTTAGGATTAATTATGTGGTTTTCTTTTCATAAGGTGATTTTATGTTTTGGAGTAATTCCTAGCTGTGCCTAGGGTTTGTGGAGTCGATCTACTTCTCGAATTGTAGTTTAACTTGTATCTTTATTTGTTGTGCTGATATTAATAAAATTAGCACATAATATGATTCTTTCTCGCTGATTTCTGTTGCATTTTATCTTTATTATTGATATTTTTTTGGTTGTGTGGAGACCGGATTTCTATCATAATTCATTGCCATCGCTAATATCTTAGAAAATTTAGCATGAAGAAGAATTTATAAAGCCAACCCAAAATTGTTGGTTGTTGATCTCAATACTAATGTCAGAGTCGAGTTGACCTGCAAAGTGAGTTTCAGAAATAAAAGAGTGCGATACCATGCGTAACACACTCGACGCGTGTTGACCGAAAACCAAAATCGCCAAAATGGCCTCCATTGGCGAAATGAACAGCGCCGATGCGTCCGGAGCAATGGAAATAACTAAGATCGACGCCCATATTGATTGGAGACATCGATCGACAAAAAATTAAATTTCACTTGTGCAAATAGAGGCGACATTGATATGTGTGAATGACGACGACATAATGACTGACTCGATGCATGATTAAAAAAAAATTCATGCCATATAATAGTAAATAATAATTTAAAGAGGGAGAGAGAGGTTAACAAAAGAAGAAAATTAAAAAAAAAATCCTAAACTCCCTTTCACTTAAATACTCACACAATATCCCTCATACCAGTCCCCTCACTCACATTCACGATACTCACACCCAAACACATGCCCCCTCTCCCCTCTAGAATCTTTCTCCCTCTCTTGTGCTTCCAACCGGCCAGCCACCACTCCAAGCTCCCTCCAAGCTCTCCAAGGTAGTTTCTCCTCCCTTTTCTTCTATATTCTTCTTCTTTCTTCTTCCTCTTTTTTCCTCCTCCTCCTCCTTTTTCTTATTCTTTCTACTTCTTCTTTCTTCCTCTTCCATTCCCCTCCATTTCTTCTTCTCTTCGTCCTTTTATCTATTCATCTTCTTCTCCTCCATCTTCTTCGTCACCCACCATATTTCCAAAACCTTACCAAAATCCTAATCCTAATCCCTCACTTCACAAAAAATACTCCCCTATACGTCCTACACCTCCTCCACAAAAAAGCCATCTCATCCCCCACTTTCTCTCTCTATCCTAGAGAGAGAAAATTCTCTCTAGAAAGAGAGAGAAATCCCATAAAATTTTCTCTCAAATACCTCATCTAACACCTCCTACATATTCTCCCACTCCCATTTATATTTTTCCCTCAATTTAGAGAGAAAAATTCCTCTCTTTCTCTCTCTAAAATTGGAGAAATAGGTGTTTTTCATCTCTAACATTCTTGCCTCATCTCTATTGTGTTCATATGTACATTCTACACCTCTTCCACCAAAAGCTCTCTCTTTCCCTCTCTTTCTCTCTCTAGAAAGAGAGCTCACCCTCTCTTTTTCTCTCTAGAAAGAGAGCTCACCCTCTCTTTTTCTCTCTCTAGTCCTTATTTTAAATAAAAAAAAATATATAATTAATTAAATAGCATAAATAATAACAAAAAATTATATTGTGCATCGCAGGTCTCTCATCATCGCCTCCGTCTACTGTCGTCGCCTTGGTCGTCGTGCACCTAAGATATAAACCCGATACTAGCATTTAATAATTTATATGCATGAAGTATAAGTACTCGTGATCACTTTTATTAGCGAATGAGAAAATATAAGTACCCATGACCACTTTTATTAGCGAGCATGAAAATTTCTATGCATGAAATATAAGTACCATTGATCGCTTTTATTAGCGAACGAGAAAATATATATGCATGAAATATAAGCACCCATAACCGATTTTATTATCGAGCGGAGAGATTCATTTACATGAGATAAATACCTGTAACCGCTTTTATTAGCGAGTGGGGAAATTAATGATATATGAAAAAGAAAATTAAGTACTCGTTATTACTTTCCTTAGTAGGTGGGGAAATGCTGTGTTTCAAACAGGTACTTGTAGACT
Source organism: Dendrobium nobile (assembly GCA_022539455.1). Lineage (NCBI taxonomy): Eukaryota > Viridiplantae > Streptophyta > Magnoliopsida > Asparagales > Orchidaceae > Dendrobium > Dendrobium nobile. The sequence continues at coordinate 34,842,342 of CM039722.1, read as the reverse complement.
CCGTGAATGCTTTATTAGCGAGCAAGGAATGAAAATGCAGCCGCTGTATCACCTGACACCTACCGTAATTGCCTTTCTTGGCAAGCGGGAATGCCTTACATAGCCGATGCAGCCCCCTACGTAGGAACAATGTTGGGGTGCTGCCGAAATTTACAACAAATCATATGACTTAAGGTAAAATTTAAAGAAATTAAGAATCTGTCATAATCTCTAAGTCAACAAAGTACAAAATGCACGACATCCTAAGTTCTAAACATTGAAAGCAAAGATGAATTGAAAATAAAACTCATAGGAGAATTAGTTGTTCACCAAAGAACAAGATCCAAACTTCTCTCTCTTAGCTTTTGACTTGCACACACCTAAAGCCCCTAGAGACACTCTTTTCATAAATGAAGTGTAAAAAATGGACTGAACATCTCTCCTATTTATAACATAAAAATTAAATCATTCGCGGACTCCACTAGCCTTGGATTCCTTTGCTAAAAGATAGGAAAGGCACTTTTGCGGGCCCCACCAGTGTAGGATTTCTTTGCTAAAAAACAGGAAAGATACGCCTGCGGGCCCACCAGCCTATGATTCATTTGCTAAAAGATAGGGAATGTACGTTTGTGAACCACAACAGCTTAGGATCTCTGTTTAAAATAAAGTTAATATGTCATTTTGAGGCTCTAGCTTTGGATTCCTCGAGTATTCACCAATGAATAAAATACGAGCGTAAGTACACCTGAATAAAGGTGGTAATTATCTTAGAAAACGGGGAGGGTAAAAGTAAATAAATTATTTCCCTTTCCTACATAAATTTATTTACATTAAGGTTTATTACGTAGGACTCCCTACATATCCTCTATAATTGTTATGGTTAAACATTTCATAATAAAATGGGAAACTTCAATCGCATTGCAAGTCACGGGTACATAGATGCCTTAGTTAGTGTGCACGCCAACTGTTAAAGTTAGAAGGCTCGTATGCACCCGTGAATGTGTCGTACACCCCGTGAATATTTGTCTTTGAAAAGAAACAAAATAGTACAATGATGCATGTCACAAGCGGTATGACTTTCTCATTCAAGTGTGTGAGATGTGTCAAATCACCAAAAAGAGCGGGCGGAGGCCGGTGCCGAATTTTCTCCGGAACTTAATTTGATTAAAACTCCCTCCGAAGAAAAGCAAGAGCGGGCGGAGGCCGGTGCCGAATTTTCGAAGCCCACATTCCTATTTCTGTGGATAAACTGAAGTTTTTTCACTTTCAACCACTCTTAAGTAAGATCAATTCCTTACTTGATGGTTGGAAAGTCAAATTATTGTCTTTGGCTGGGAGAATTCAATTTATTAAATTCAACATATTTAGCTCGCTTACTTACTGGATTAGAGGTGCAATCATACCTAAAAGTTGTCGTAAGACAATTGATAAGCTATGTTCTTGATTTATTCTGCACAGTAAAACAACTGAAAGAATGGTGCATATGATCTCTTGGAAAACTATTTGTAGATATATGGTGGCCTGGGTATACTTAGCATTGAAGCTTTATATCACTGTTATAACTCTTCTTACATTTGGAGATTCTTTTCGCAGGAGTCTGTGCTAGCTGATTGGTACAGATCGAAATATTCTTCTCATTGGAAATCTCCTCCTCCAAAGGCTTCTAGCATGTGGAAAAATATCTGTTCCAGAGCAGTATTAATCAGAGATAAAGTAACTTTAAGTATTACCTCAAACTGCAGATTCTCCTTTTTTTTTTGGGACCCTTGGTGCAAAGGTAAAGCTCTTTCTGAAATGTTTAAATTGCCCAGAGATTCTAACATTATAGTCAATCATTTTATTCATAACAATAACTGGATATTACCGGATAATATCTCTATCTCTGTTCAAAATCTCATTAAGGAGATTTCAATTTTGGATGGAAGAGTAATTCTATGGGAGGGCAAACCAAATCCTTCTCATAGAAGCTTTGCTATGCAATTCAATTCACACCTGGATAAGGGTTTCTGGTATAAATTTATCTGGCATTGAAAATTTTCTCTTGGATACTCTACTTATGCCTGGATGACAAGTACGAAAAAACTTAAAAGTGCTGATTTGCTTATCAAAAAAGCTATTAACATTCCTTCGAGTTGCTTTTTCTATCAAAAAGATTCTGAAACTCACAAGCATCTTTTTTTTTTTGAGTGTGACTACTCCATTTCAATGGTTAATGGAATATTTTCGATGCTCAAATCATTTTTATTGAGACCAACCATTTTTCAATTATTTGATTATTTTGATAATAATGAGCTGATTAATAAAGGAGAAACACAGTTTTTCTTTTTAGTTATTTGTTGCATCATTTATCAGTTATGGAGGGAAAAAAATAATCGTCATTTTAATGGTAATGGGGCTTGTCCTCTTACTGTCATCAATTCTATAAAATTTGACTTGCGGTATAAGGTCTCTGCTTGGAAAATTTATGAATCTATCAAAGATTCTTTCCCTGACATATTGTCTTGAAGCTTGGTTCTTCTTTGTGATTTCCCTTTCACTTTTTCTCCTGGGCAATAATGAGTGATGCCATCTGTTTTCATATTTATTCGTTGGAAGAAGGTCTTTATGGAAACCAAGGATATCGTTTATGATGATCTCTATATGCAGACAAATCAGCCACACTTGTGCAATACTTGTGCCAACCGATGTTGTCTAGGATGGCCGTTTGATTTTTCGGGATTTCATTTACTTGGTTATGTTACTAAACATCTAGGACTGGCTTCGATCACCTGAGTCCAGTGGATTTTTATCCTCCTTTTTGCAAGTTTTTCTCTCTATCTGTTTTGTATTTTTCAAGGCTCTGTTGTTCCGGTAGTTTGTTTCCTTTTTTTTTCTCCTTTGATTTCGTTTCATCTTTTGTAATTTTTCATCAGTTATAAAGGGCTTAGCCCCAAAATCAAATTTAGGCTTCAAAACTTTTAATCCTTTTAATGCCACCAAGATCCTTCATATCAAATTTAGGCTTCAAAACTTATTTGCCCTTTGTTTTTTTTTCTTTCAATTTGAAAATTCACTTTCAAGTAACACATTTCAAACATTGCTTCAGTTTCATATTATAGTAATTTCATTGAGAATAACAGGCCTTCTCCTCCAAGGAGATGAGTTTCTTATTCTCTTCAGTCAAACAAGATCTCACACAGAGATTAGGGAAGACTTCGGCTTTGTTTGGGATGGATTTTTTATATAAGAATTACAAATTTTTAAATAAAAAATTGCTTTAAAAAGCAATAAGAAAGCCATCCCAAACAAAACCTTCAACTCGATGAACAATGCAAAGTTTATTTGAAATAAATTTCTCTAGTGCAGGAGATTAATTAGTCTTTTACTTTAAGAGGTGGCTTGTTGCTTTTGCTCAACTCTCTCTAATGACAGATCCAAGACATCTGTTGTCTCTTATAAGTAAAACAAAACAATACTCTACATCAACTAAGAAAATTCTTTTTTCTCATGATTATTTATTTTTGTATAATGCTATATTACCTGAGTTGGAGCCACTAAGGCATCGTTTGGAACGACTTTCTTACTATTTCTTAAAGTAGCTTTTTAATACAAAAATTATAATTTTTATACTAGAAAACTGCTTTAAGAAGTTATAAGAAAGTCATCCCAAACGAAGCCTAAATTGATTTCTTGACTCCTCAGTATAGTTACATGCTACAACCTAAGGGGATTATTGATCCTAGAAGTCACTGATCCTATTTAGAGTACTTGCCTAGTCAATATATGAAACTAGCATATGCCTACTCAGAGCTAGTTACTTCGTTGACTTAATCGGTACTCTTAGGTTTTTTTTTGGGACATTTAGGCCATTTAAGGCAAACACACACATACAACGCATACACAAAGACTCGAACTCAAAATCTCTTAATTGGAAGCCTAAGCTCTCAACCAACAGGCCAAGGTGAGCTTTATGGTACTCATAGTCACTCGCCTAAAGATAATTTTCCACTTGTACTTGGTGGAATTCTGACCAGTTTGTTCATGTGATTGTAACATATGTATTTTGCAAATTATTTTTTTTTTCTAAGGTTTGGGTGTAGCTTCTCTTATAGAACTCAAAACCTCCTAAATAAAAAGTCAGTGTAGTTTCTTGACATTTATAATAACATCTATAGTAATTTGGGTATTGGAGCTTTTTCTTTCTAGAATTCCTTCTCTCTCGCTCTCTCGCTCTCTCGCTACGTCCTACTTTCGATTGAAACTTTGCAGGTCATGCAAGCAGGATTTGAATGTCACCACCTGATGAATTTAGATTCAAAACATTCATCTTTGAAATTAAACCATTTAAGAAAGCACTTTTAACATTTATTTAAAATTTAAAATTTTTAATTCAAATAAAAGTAGTATTTTGATTGCTTATATTTTTTATCTGCTTATATGTTTGCGTGAGAGCAAAGCTTCTTATTATCTATCTCATGGCTCTTTGTTTTCAGGTAACTCCCCAAAGTGAGTGTTTAGGGTGAGTTTTTTGGATTTAGTATATTAATGTGTCTATGAAGGCGAGTCCTTTGAAAATGGGGCAAGTCCGTAGAGACATTATCTTCTTTAAAAAACAAGGTATTGACGAACTAACAAGTTTAGTTATAGCCAACTTAGTATTTGTTTGGGATGACTCTCTTTCTGCTTCTTAAAGTAGTTTTATAGTAAAAAAATTTAATTTTTATACTAAGAAGTTTTTTTAAGAAGCAATAAGAAAACCGTTTAAAACGAAGCCTTACTTTTTTTTAAATCAATTTTTAGTATAATTTTTTTGTAAAAAAAGTTTTGTATTATGGTGCCTGCGATGCTATAAGATGGTAGTGAAGCCTGCAATGTTTTATGGTGCCGAATGTTGGCCATTAAAAGAGAAACATAATACTAAGTTAAGTGTGGCAGAGATGAGGATGCTCAGGTAGATGAGTGGCTTTACCCTTAGAGATAGGATACGAAATGAACATAATAAACTAATTTTAGTTCTAACATATAATAGTTTCAAAACCCACACGAAATTAGATTCTTCAATATTCTTATTTATACATTTTTACTATGGAAGAGAAGGTTTTATTATAGTTCACACTTTTTTCTGAGTGTAACCCCTTGTTATAAGTCTTGCCGCATACCTTCTAGATTTTCCTTTTTTTCTTTTTTTTTTTCAATATGAAAATTCACTTTCATGTAACACTTTTCAAACATTGCTTAAGTTTCATATTATAGTAATTTCATTGAGAATAGTAGAGGAACAGGCCTTCTCCTCCAAGGAGATGAGTTTCTTACTCTCCTCAGTCAAACAAGATCTCACACAGAGATTAGGGAAGACTTTGGCTTCGTTTGGGATGGATTTTTTACTGCTTTTTGAAAGTAAATTTTTTATATAAGATTTTTTTACTGTTTCTTAAAGTGGCTTTTTAATACAAAAATTATAATTTTTATACTAGAAAGTTGCTTTAAAAAGTTATAAGAAAGCCGTCCAAACGAAGCCTAAGTTGATTGCTTGACTCAGCAGTAGAGTTACGTGCTACAACCTAAGGGGATTATTGACCCTAAAAGTCACTGATCCTATTTAGAGTACTTGCCTAGTCAATATATGAAACTAGCATATGACTACTCAGAGCTAGTTACTTCGTTGACTTAATCGGTACTCTTAGGTTTTTTTTTGGGACATTTAGGCCATTTAAGGCAAACACACACACACAACGCATACACAAAGACTCGAACCCAAAATCTCTTAATTGGAAGCCTAAGCTCTCAACCAACAGGCCAAGGTGAGCTTTATGGTACTCATAGTCACTCGCCTAAAGATAATTTTCCACTTGTACTTGGTGGAATTCTGTCCAGTTTGTTCATGTGATTGTAACATATGTATTTTGCAAATTTTTTTTTTCTAAGGTTTGGGTGTAGCTTCTCTTATAGAACTCAAAACCTCCTAAATAAAAAGTCAAAGTGTAGTTTCTTGACACTTATAATAACATCTATAGTAATTTGGGTATTGGAGCTTTTCTTTCTAGAATTCATTCTCTTTCGCTTTTTCGCTCTCTCGCTACGTCCTACTTTCGATTGAAACTTTGCAGGTCATGCAAGCAGGATTTGAATGTCACCGACTGATGAATTTAGATTCAAAACATTCATCTTTGAAATCAAACCATTTAAGAAATCACTTTAAACATTTATTTAAAATTTAAAATTTTTAATACAAATAAAAGTAGTGTTTTGATTGATTATATTTTTTATCTGCTTATATGTTTGCGTGAGAGCAAAGCTTCTTATTATCTATCTCATGGCTCTTTGTTTTCAGGTAACTCCCCAAAGTGAGTTTTTTGGATTTAGTATATTAATGTGTCTATGAAGGCGAGTCCTTTGAAAATGGGGCAAGTCCGTAGAGACATTATCTTCTTTAAAAAACAAGATATTGACGAACTAACAAGTTTAGTTATAGCCAACTTAGTATTTGTTTGGGATGACTCTCTTTCTGCTTCTTAAAGTAGCTTTATAGTAAAAAAATTTAATTTTTATACTAAGAAGTTGTTTTAAGAAGCAATAAGAAAACCGTTTAAAACGAAGCCTTACTTTTTTTAAAATCAATTTTTAGTATAATTTTTTTGTAAAAAAAGTTTTGTATTATGGTGCCTGCGATGCTATAAGATGGTAGTGAAGCCTGCAATGTTTTATGGTGCCGAATGTTGGCCATTAAAAGAGAAACATAATACTAAGTTAAGTGTGACAGAGATGAGGATGCTCAGGTAGATGAGTGGCTTTACCCTTAGAGATAGGATACGAAATGAACATATACGTGAAAAGGTTGGAGTAGCTCCAGTAGAAGATAAGATTAGAGAGAGTCGCCTTAGATGGTTTGGTCACATAAAACGGCGGCCTTCCGATGATCCGGTTAGAAGAGTAGAGGTATTAGATTTGACTTATGTTAAGAAAGGTAGGGGTAGACCTAAAAAGACTTGGTTAGAAAATATTAGGAATGACCTTTCTTTATTAGATTTAAACGAGAATTTGACTTTTAATAGGACACAATGGAAAAAAATGATTCATGTAGCCGACCCCATGTAGTGGGATAAATGCTTGATGTTGTTGTTGTAAAAATTTTGTATTAGAAAACTATTTGCGGCCCCAAATAAAGCCTTAAATTTAACAATTTAGATTTTGTTTGGGACATTACACCACTATTTTTTTTTATTTTAAAGAAATTTTTATATAATAAATAGCTTTATAAAACAATATTAAAACTATGCCACCTGTCAGCCTAGCTCACGAGTCAAAGGAGAGAAACAACGAACTGCAAGTTAAACTTGCAGAGCAAACACAGCTCACCTTGGCCTGTTGGTTGAGAGCTTATGCTTCCAACTAAGAGGTCTTGGGTTCGAGTCTTTGTGTATGCGTTGTGTGTGTGAGTTGCCTTAAATGGCCTAAATGTCCAAAAAAAAAAACTTGCAGAGCACGCATTTCCAAATATAGAAATGGGGCCGTCGACTGTTATCCAAAATATATCTCATCTAATTTCAATTGAAATATTTGTATTTATTCAAACAGCAAAAAAAAATTATATTATTTTTTTAGAAATAAAGTAATAAAGATATTTCTCTTTAAATATATTATTATTAATTATTTCTTGATTACTGATTATAAACAAAAAAATCTCAAAATAGTTCCAAATTATTTGTGTATTATCAATTTAATCCCAAGTATCAATTTTTCCAAATTTAATCTAAATTAGTCACTCAGTCATAATTATAATATAAAATTGATTTAGGATGTGACTCCTAGCCTTGTGGCGGTTTCTAATAGTATCTGTTGTATTAATCTTAGTGATAGTCCGATTGTTGGTGATGGTGCAGAATTGTCTGTTGATAATTCTGTTTCTTTTGTTGATAGTGGTGAGGTAACGTTGACTGCTGTTGGGGAGGAAGGCATTGTGATGCATCTAGTGGATGTGCCAATTTCTATCATTTCAAATGTTAATATGTTAGCCCATGTTGCTAGAGATGTTAGGTGGCAATGTGATTGGTTGCATGATGACATGACTATTGATAGTCGGGAGGACTTTATTAATACTTTGGATACTGGCTCGCTCGATAATTTTGTTCGGCAAGATAAACGGAGTTCCAAGAAGAAATGATTTTCTTCTTTTAGAAGTTTTGGGTTCTTCAAATTATGTCTTTCCTACTCTTAGTTTGCTTTGCCACTATTGTTTTTTATTTTATCATTAATTGTAATTCTATTGATGTGGCCCTTTTTGCAGTCTTGTGCTGTATCTTTCTATCTTAATGAAATTTTTTGTTCTATATATATATATATATATATATATATATATATATATATATATATATATATATATATATATATATATATATAATTGATTTCAATTTAGCTCTTTGATTTTACAAAGATGATCCAAATTTAATCATAAAGAGATTATTTTGGATCAATTTGTATAGTCAGTGGTTAAATTGGAGCAACATTATACAAATAGTTGAGGATTATTTTGAAATTTAACCCACGTCTATAACTAATTTATAAGACAGATTTAAATATTTTGAAGATAAAATTTTACTGTGTTGATTGCCGTCTTGCAAAATAAAAAATATAAATGATAAACTTTTTAAATAATTATATAAATATTAAAAAAATATTTATCTTTAGTTTTATGATGTCAAGCGTGGCTTTAAGTAAAGACATGTTGGCGTTTCTTTTTTATAAGATATGATAATTGGCTGAATGTGCTGGTAGCGTTTGGGCTGTTTGGTTTTAAGTAAAAGACATGGGATTTTTAAAATATTGATGTTTGAGTTACAATTTAAAAGAATTATTCTAAAATAATTCAAATTAATTTTTTAGCTCAATTTTGATATATTTAAAAGTTTCTAGTTATGATTAACGTCTAAATATACTTTAAATTCTTTGTAACTGTGACTACAAATCACCGCCTCTACTTGTTGCCGTTGCTCGCTGCCGAGTCCGCCACTATTGCCACCGGTTGCTCGCCATCATCCCCACTGCAGACCATCGCCAGAACCGCCACTGTCACCACTACCACCAACATGATACACTCTAAACAATTCTAAATATAATATAATGTTTAAATATTGAATTCAATTTTATTCTGCATTTTTTCATCCAATAAAATGACTCTAACTATTCAGTTTTTTATGCACCTTGAGCGCGGGTAATGTCTATTCAAATTTTTTGGGAGACGTTTAGGGGATTCGAGCGCGGGTGAGAAGGGAGGAATAGCTTCCGTCTACTGTTCAGCCGTAATCCCGATCTCGTCTATTCATTCAATTTTTATAGACTATACATGACTTCATGACAAAATTCATTAAGAGGTAAAAAAGCCCAATAATAATAAAATAAATAAAATTCTCTAAAGAGCATATCTATGAATAATAATTTTCTTTCCATAGAGGTCTTTATTTATTCATGGAATCTCATTAAGAGTCATGTCTCTACTGTAAAGTATGAAGATGGATTTTTCTTTTTTCAAAGATTTTCATAAGGTCAATTTTGTATGTGTTTCTTCTTATTGTTATAAGATGATGGATTATTGTACCTCCTTAGCTACTTCAGGGTTTAGGGTTTGGGAAGTTGCCTTCTTTAATAATCTACCTACATCTTTTACTAAGATGGTTATGAAAGATTGTAATAGACTTACTATCTCCTAGTTTTTCTGTATTGTTTTTTATTCTTAGTTTTTAATGCATTTTGCAGTTATTAAAGAAAAAAAGCTAATAAAGCTACTCTCATTTCCTTAATTCTTAGGAAGTCTCATGTTTCTAGTATTGCTGATAATCGATCAATTTCTCTATATCGTAAGATCGTTACAAAAAAACTTGCAAATTGCATGAATTTGGTCATGCCTATGTTGGAGATGTGAAACTAACACACGCAACAAAATAAACAAGAAAAAATCAAATGTAGTGGAAAATAAATGACACAAGATTTAACGTGGAAAAACTTGAAATTGGAAAACAAGCACGGAGCCTCACCACACGAAGAAATTCACTATGAAATAGGAAAAAATAAGTGCAGACCTGTAATCACTCCTGTAAAAAATGAAAAAAAAAACTATTCCGCCCGCCTCGAAATGCTGCGACACCATTTGGAATAGCCGTGGAGCTTAACGCTCCATCTGTAGTATGCCAGACAGTGCTACAATGGAGGATTTTCGGCATTGCGGCACTCTGTTCTCTATATTTATTCCCAGCAAACTTCAGTGTCGGGGCACTTAGGTACACAGCTCCACGACGTTGTACAAAAAAAAATTCTCGGCTGCAAAGCACCTGAGTTTGCTTTAATGCCACGCCTCCACTTCACTTCACTCTCAAAATATTCTGGTATTAAACTAAAGAGAAAAGCTAGCATATACCACCAAGGGACATCACTCTTGAGAAAAATGAAAAAGAAAAACTATTCAGTTCGCCTCGAAATGCTACAACACCATTTGGAATCGCCATGGCACTTAACGCTCCATCGGTAGTCTGCTAGATAGTGCTACAATGGTGGATTTCGGTGTTGCAACACTCTGTTCTTTGTATTTATTTCCAGCAAACATTACACTGTCGGGGCGCTTAGGTACATAGCTCCACGAAGTTGTACAAAAACAAAATCTTGGCTGCAATGCAGCTGAGTCCCCCCCCCCCCCCCCCCCATTCTCAAAAAAAAAAAAAGAAAAAAGAAAAAAGAAAAAAAAGGAATCCGTGATTGAAGATCATTAGTGAAGGTAACCTCATATTTCTTCCCCCTTCCTACGCATGCTTCTCTTTCTATGTCCCATAAATTTGCCAAACTATGAGATTTAGTAGATCCTAGACTTATCGCAACATAGGGAAGAAACATGGTTTAAGTAAACATAAAATTTAAGGTTATCAAACACACCATTTGGAAGGATTTATGTCTTTCATAAATCTATATAAATTAAGTACCCAATAGCCCCTTAAAGTCTAATTAACAAAGTTAATAACACCCTAGTTGGTTGAAAGGTTGTCTCCTTATCTCTTGTTGATAGGCTTAAATTTCTCAAGTGCACTTTATTGAACTAGATGGGTTATTAGTTAAGATCATTATTCATTCCAAAAAAATTATTAAAACTTTGGATGCTATATGTGCTAAGGTTTTTTTTTTTCATGTTTAGTTCTTCGCTAGAAAATCTTTTTGATCAAGCACTAATATCAAGTAATATTTAAATAGTGAACTATTGAGATTACATTCATGATCATCCAAACTCCAACTATAGCAAAATTATAGTTGAACTAGATGTCTTGATAAGAAGAATCCATTTACACTAAGAGTAGTCTAGCGCAGTGCCACTCTATCTAGCATATTGACGTTTGAATTCGATCATGTACTTATTATAAATAGATGTCAGTTCTATTATTTGTAGAGTTCAATTCCTTAAGTGAAAACTTAGTACTTTTCTGTGTATTTCTTTAGTGCCCCCTTAGAGTGAAGTCTAAGGAAGGCTAGAAAAGTATAGGATACAATCTTTGGGAGAGTTTAGCTAGTGTTTATATAAGCAACTTTGCAGGTGAAGGAAAAAGGAGTGTAGAGAAGGTACTTTGATTCATACTAGTGATAAATTTCTTACTATTTCTTATGTACTTTATTCTTCTATGAATAAAATGATTATGAGTTTGCTTGTTATTTCTTCCATGTCAATCTACTTATTTTGGACTAATGAAGTAAAATGTATATTAAGTACTAATATAGACTCTTATTACAACAACAACAACAACAACAACATCAAGCCTTTGTCCCTCTACGTGGGGTCGGCTATATGAATATTTTTTCTCCATTGCATCTTGTTTAAAGTCAAATTCTCATTTAAATCTAATAAAGAAAGATCATTTCTAATATTTTATAACCAAGTCTTTTTAGGTCTACCTCTACCTTTCTTAACATAAGTCAAATCTAATACCTCAACTTTCCTAATCGGGTCATCGGAAGGCTTCCATTTAATATGACTAAACCATCTAACGCGACTCTCTCTTATCTTATCTTCCACTGGATCTACTCCAACTTTTCATACCCTATCTTTAAGGGTAAATCCACTCATCCATCTAAGCATCCTCATCTTTGCAACACTTAACTTAGTATTATGCTTCTCTTTTAATGGCCAACATTCGACACCATAAAGCATTGCAGGTCTCACCACCGTCTTATAGAATTTTCCCTTAAGTTTTAGGTGGACTTTTCTATTGCACAACAAGCCCGGTGCATTCCTCCACTTCAACCATCCAACTTGAATTATGCTGATAATATCCTCATCTATTTCATCATCACTCTAAACAATAGATCTAAAGTATCTTAAATGTGTACTCTTATTAATGACTTGACCACCCAAAGTCGCAATCCCCTCACTAGGTCTATTATTACTAAAATTACACTCCATATATTCATTTTTAGATATACTCAAGTGAAAACCTTTAGACTCTGAGGTTTACCTCCATAATTCAAGTTTACTTTCAACTCCCTCTCTAGTCTTATCAATACGAAGAATATCATCAGCAAAAAGCATACACCAAGGTACATCCTCTTGCAAATGTCTAGTGAGAACATCAATGACTAAAGAAAAAAGATAAGGGCTTAAGGCCGGTCCTTGACAATCACTTTATTACTTGATTCGACATTTATACTTGCATAGATTAGGGGGTTGTTATAAATTTTATATTAAATAAAACTTAACAGTAATTTAAATTTTATGAGTTTCATATTAGTTTACTATTAACTTATCATATTGTATGCCCTACATCAAGTTTTGGCACCATTTTTAGGGAAGTAACATGCTTATTGTAATTTATTATATTATTGAAGCAAGTGCATATTTAGACCTACTAATATCATGTATCTTTATTCTATTTATTAACAAAATTTAAAAATCCAAACAAATATTCTCTTTGATTATTTTATTATATGCTTGGTAGATCTAGTGAGGAGCCTTTATTGTTTGACCCAAAAATGTAGAGGATCCTTATAAAACAATTTAAAAATCTAAAAAGTTTTTAATTATTTTTTAGCTAGTTCAAGATCAAGATTATACAAGACCACTTAGGGAGTATGCTAACTTTGTAATTGACGGAATATATTGAAGTATTAATAAACACACTATCCAGGCTAATAATTTTGAATTAAAACAGACCATCATCCAAATGTTCAAAATTCTCAATTTGGGATAACTCCTGCTGAAGATCCTAACTTACATTTAGCAAATTTTTGTTGGAAATCTATTCAACTTTTAAGTATAATGGTGTTATGGATGATTCCGTTAGAGTTAGATATTCTCAATTTTTTAAGAGATGAAGCTAAAATGTGGTTAAATTGTTTTCCCCCAAGCTCTATAATCACTTGGAATGAGTTGAGACACAAATTATTAGCTAAGTATTTTTTACCTGGCTAAACTTATAAATGATATCACTTCTTTTGCCTACATTTGTGAGAAAATAAAATCTCAAACTTTCTTTAAAATATAACTTTTTATTTTAAAATACGAATTATGAATGATTTATTTATTTAATAAAAGTTATAATAAAATAAATCTATTTTATTTAAATAAAGAAAGAAAAGGAGGGAGAGAGGGAAGAATTTTAAAATAATTTTAAAATAAAATATATTTTTATTTAAATATAGAAAATAATTTGCTTTGCTTATATTTTGAATATTCTCCTTCGATTGAATCCGTATAGTCGGATATTAGACCGCCTCGAAAGGCAGACTGATATCCTTCTATTGATTCTAAAGAAAGAGAACGACGATTCACTTTCCTAATCAGGTAGGGCATAAGAAGTATACAAATCATCCGAAAGGATGATTAATATATTCCCTATTTACCTAATTAGATTAGTGAATTGTTGATTCATTCCTAAAATCAAGCATACAGGCGATATTTGATACACTTATGAAAGTAAATCAGATACTTATTTATTTCTTGATTGTAAGAAATGAATCTAAACAAAAATATATATGTAGCAGGGTTTTCTTTTAAAAATAAAACTTTTTATTTTCTCACACGATTCGCTTTATTTATATTTAGAATATCCTTTCCCGATTAAATCTACATAGTTGGATATTATACTGCCCCAAAGGGCAGATTAATATCCTTCTATTGATTTTAAAGGAAGAAGTAGTACAATTCATTCTCCTAATCAGGTGTAATATAGAGAATATTCAAATCATTCTGAAGGGATGTCAAGTACATTCTCTAATCGACCCGATTAGATTAATGAATTGTAAATTTATTTCTATAATCAATTATAGAAGACGTTTGATTTGTTTATGAAAATAAATCAATTATCTATCTATTTCTTAATTATAAAAATAACTCCTAAATGTGAATAAAACCTAATCTACGTTCACAGATCTTTCCCCCACCTCAGAAAAGAACTAAGATAGGGTTTAGATTATTCTGGGATTTAGACTCCCTACAGGAGCAAGCCCTGTAGTTAATTACATCTCCTAAGAGAATACTCTCGATTTAAATGAAGACTAAATGATTTCCAAAATTATATATATTTTATTAAATATTTGGGCATAATTAAATTTTCACGATCAGACTTTAGATTATAGAGTTATTATTTGACTTTAGAAGAATCTAGAATTGATTTGAGAACTGAAAATGTGCAGAGAGAAGTGTATACGACCTGGACTTACCACTTGCCTAGAGTGGGCTGCTAGCTAACAATCCTAATCACAACAATTCGTCGATGATGCAAGATTTTAAGATGGCTCTATCCTAGAAATCAAGGAGTGGTTTAAGGATCTTAAACCATATGCAATTGAATATGCTTACAAAAAATCAAAAATCTACTCGTATGCAAATGATGTATGAAGCAATTGTATATAAAAGAACTGATTTTACTAATATTGAATTTATTGATTACATCCCAAAAATTTGCAGTAAAGTAATGGTGGCCAGGCCCCACCGACAATAAACCTGGGTTCTAAGCCTATAAGAAAGTAGAATTAAATATAACTGCTTATGGTCTTCAGGCTCTGGGTCTTCTATGGAATTCCAAAAAGGAACGTCCTCTTGAGGGAAGATATTATTTTTTAGAGCCCCATTTGTATGTATATAAGCAGTTATTTTCAATTCTTTTACAGACTCAAGACGCTGTACAGACTCAATCTATATACAACAATCTAAAAAATAAAGCTTTACATTTTCATTTATGAGTATATCAGATCCTAAGAACATTATACTTTTGCAGTAATATAAAAGGCAGGAAATAAAGCAGTTATATAATTATGCATATGATGAGTACGTTGTGTATAGTTATAAATGCAGGAAAGTAAAGACAGAAAAGTAAAGTACACGGCCCTCACTTTATTCACTCCACTCTCTGGTGTACAGACAGGGAAATAGATATGCGTGTTATGTAGTACAGAAAAGTAAGTAATCACACATATGTGCCCTCTAGGCAAGACACCCACAAACAAATCACAACAAACCACCGGCCTAGCCTAGGCTAAAGTTGGTAGTCCTAGCAAGCATCTAAGTGTGTGAAAGATGTCGTGTAGCTTGGATAGGTCTTATAGGAATTATTGTTTGAATTTCATATATTATTAGAGTTTATTTATTAAAAGCTAAAGGGGAATTTAATTAGAATTTAAGTAGAGTGTATTTGAATTATTTACAAATTAATCCAATTTTAAGATGTTAAGGTTGTTCAATTTAATTCTAAAGAACTTATAGATTGATAACTCCCTAAGTGCAGGAAGTTATTGTAAAGTGTTGTTTTTGCTCCAGGATCGTCCAGGACGATCTGAGATCGTCTTGGGACGATCAGTGGAAGATTTGCTCCAGAATTTACCCAGATTTGCTCCATGTGATTTTCCTGTAGGTATCGGCCGGGCCGATAGGTACATCGTCCAGGCCGATCTGTATTGTTCAAAATATCGTCCTGAGAACAGCCCTAGGAGCAGTCCAGGCCGATGGATTTTGGTCTGATCGTCCCAGGACGATCTTGCGATCGGCCGGGCCAATCTGTGTATGATAAAGTTGAAATCAGTCGTTTTGAAGAGAGAGAAAATCAAAATAAAATATCTGATTTTTCTGAGGAGAGAGAAAGTCGAAAAGCTTTTTGGAAAAGCTGATTTTCGGGCGACGCGGAGCCGTTTTCGTCCGACGAGACTGTTCAAGATATTGCTGTGCGCAAGGTAAGGCACATTCCGCCTTTCTCAATTTTCAGAACCGTCGTGTTTGACGGTGTTTTCTGTTCGGATTTGATTTTGGCGAGGCATTTTCGTCCGTATTTTCCGTCTGGTTCAGTTTTTACCGCGTAAGTTTCTGTACGTTGTTGATGTGCCGAGTGTGCACATTTTGGTTATTTTCTGGAGATTTTTGTCTGGGTATTTTTGATTCGACGGTATTTTTCGTCGACTGGATTTTTCTGTGTAGTCTAAAAATTGCTGAGCAGTAGAATAAATGTTCTGAAATGTTGTTATCTATATTCTGTGCAAATTTGGCATTTTGTGATTTTGCAGGAAAATTGTGTAAATTCCGTATACTACCGTTATGCTGCCCGATTTTTGTCTGATTTCTGATTTGCCCGGATTTCTTCTGAATTGATATGCTATATGTATATGCTATAAAAAGGGAGTTATAAGGGGCCTGAATCCTAAGCGATTCAGTCAGTGTCTGGGAAATCTGAAATGAGCTCAATCTGAATTCTGATATATGTTCTGTTCCGGATCCGATGAATTCTGTTCTGGTGTTATAAGCACATCTGTTCTGGTGTCGTGAGCACAAAGGGAGGCATAAGGGGCTAGAATCCGAGAGATTCTGTCAGTGTCTGGGAAGGGAGGCATAAGGGGCCAGAATCCGTTGAGATTCTGTCAGTGTCAGGGAATCCGTTCTGTTATCTGTTATGTGCTAAATTAATATATATGATTTGATCTGATATGTATGATACGATTCTGTTCTGTTCCGATATGATCTGAATTTCTGATTTCTGCACGATTCTGATTCTGTTAATGTGATACGTCTGATCTGTTCTATTTCTGATTTGATACGACTTCTGTTTCCGTACAGTTCTGTTTGATTTGATATCTGTTCAGTTTAGTTCTGTCTGATTTGATCTGTCCGTATCTGTTCTAATTTGATCCGTTTCATTCTGATCTGTCCGATTTGATATCTGTCTGATTCTGTTTTGATTTCTGTACGGATTTCTGTCTGATGTGTTGGTTTTGGATTTTGAGAGTTTTGATTGGAGGTTTATTGCTTTGCTGAGCTGTTGAGCTCACTCTTATTTTTTGGTGGTTTTCAGGTTCTGGGAAAGGGAAGGAGGTCCAGGAATAGATTTCAGAGTCTGATCAGTATAGGTATTATTTTATACTTTTGATTTTTGTATAGTCATGGCTTTTCTGTTCTGTCTTTCTTTCTGTCTAAAAGCCATGTACTGTATTTGTAGATGATTATTTTGAGGAAAAGAAAATATAGATATTTTGTTCCGCTGCAATTGACGATTCATAGTAGCTCTGTGTCTGTGTGTCTATTTGAGTTGAAATATTTGGAAGATTCAAATCCGAAAAAAATTCCAAAACCAGATCCTGGTCAGTCAGTTCATTTCATTCTGGTCGCGACCCGGTGCGAGCGGGATCCATCCCGGTCGGGTCAAGTCGTGACAATTTTAGTGGTATCAGAGCATTGGTTTTAGAATTTGGTTGGATTGTAAAATAGAGCTATAGGAAGTGATCTGTAGTGAGTCGGTCTGGGGTAGTTTTGGTTTGTTTGGCTTTTTATTGTGTTCTTTTTGTGATAGTTTTCCGGATTTTTTTTGGATTTTCTGTATGGATCAGCCAGACCCAGACATGACAGATGGGCAGAGTGCCAGTTAAGCAGCACCAGTGAGGAGTACAGCCCCAGTGGCCGGTGCTGATACACTTTCTCAGTTTGCTACGCTTGTTGCTCAGATGATGAGCGAGACTCAGAGCAGAGCTTCTACTGTCAGATCTGATGATATTGATATACATCTGCAGTTGTTTTTGAGGTTGAAACCTCCGAGATTTGAGGGCGCTGTTGAGCCCAGAGCAGCCGAGGAATGGCTGAGGAGATTGGAGAAGACCTTCGACGGAATGCAGTATCCGTCAGACAGGAAGGTTCCATTAATTATTTTTCTGTTGGATGGAGAGGCTGAGCACTGGTGGGAAGGCCAGCAAGCAGCTAGATTTCAGAGTAGATTGAACTCTTTGATTACTTGGGAAGAGTTCACTGAGGTGTTCCGAGACTGGTTTGTTCCCCCTTCTGCACGACAGCAGATGCAGGAGAGTTTTCTGAGACTTGTTCAGGGGAGCAAGACGGTGATGTAGTACGAGGCTGAGTTTACTACATTAGCTAGGTATGCTCCACAGTTGGTTAGTACTTCTGCTGAGAGGTGCTACAAATTTCTAAGAGAATTACGAGATAGTCTGAGACAGCCCCTGGTACCTTTTCACATTTTTGATTTCTCTGAGCTTATGGAGCGAGCTCATCTGATTGAGAACGACCTGATGGCTACTCAGCAGCGGTGGACTGCGAGTAGGAAGGGATTTGGAGGCGAGGCTTCAGGCAGTGGTTCATCTGGGAAGAGGAGATTTGTAGATGGTTCTGGATCTGTTGACTCCAGGAGGAGTGGAGGGTCGTCTGGTACTGCTACCAGTACGACGAGTTCTGGATCTGTGAGTGGGGCACCTGTGTGCCAGAGTTGTGGACGGCGACACCTTGGCCAGTGCTACATGATGGCTGGTCTGTGCTTCCGATGTGGTCAGCCAGGACATCGGATTGCAGAGTGTCCACAGACTGAGTTTGATCGGCGTTTTGAGTTCCGATTAGAGGGCTCTATTAGGCCTGTCAGTTCAGCAGGAAGACCGAGGACTGTTCCTCCTCGCCCTGAGGGATTTTTTGGTAGAGGTGGTGGTTCTAGTTCTGCACCATGGAGACCACCTACTGTTCAGAGGGAGCAGAGTAGTTCTGTTGCTTCAGCTCCAGCTCCAGTTCAGCCACAAGTTTACAGTTTGAATCAGCAGGAGGCTCGTGATACTTCAGATGTGGTGACAGGTACGATTTACATTTCTGCTCAGCCCTGTCGTGTTTTGTTTGACTCTGGAGCTAGTCACTCTTTTCTGTCCGAGCGCTGTTTTGAGCTTTTGCATTTGGATTCAGTTTTATTGCCGGTTTCTCTTTCTGTGATTTTACCGGCTGGAAGTAATTTGATTGCTCGGAAGTTTTGTTTTTGTGAGATTGACATTGCTGGAAAGAAGTGGAAATCAAGTCTGATTTTGTTGCCAATTTCTTCATATAATGTGATTCTGGGTATGGATTGGCTGAGTCTTTATGAGGCTCAGATTGATTGTCTGAAAAAGCAAGTGAGTTTGCTTGTGGCTGGAGAGCGATGTATATTTCAGGGCTTACGAGGTGTTCTCTCCAGTCTGATTTCTGTGTTGGAGGTGAGCAGAATGTGGAAGAAGGGATGCCCAGTCTTTTTGGCTTCGGTGCGGGATCTGAACCTAGAGGTTGGTTCTGTTTTTGAGATCCCAGTGGTACGAGAGTTTGCTGATGTTTTTCCTGAGGAGTTGGTTGGTTTACCTCCGGATAGAGATGTGGAGTTCTCTATCGATGTTTTTCCGGGTACCGCTCTGATATCAAAAGCTCTGTACAGGATGGCACCGAAAGAACTTTCTGAGTTGAAAGTTCAACTTCAGGAGTTGGTAGACAGAGGTTTTGTCCGTCCTAGTGTTTCGCCCTAGGGAGCACCTGTTCTGTTTGTGAAGAAGAAGGACGGGACACTTCGTATGTGTGTGGATTACAGAGATTTGAACAAAGTCACGATCAAGAACAAGTATCCTTTGCCTCGGATTGACGACTTGTTTGATCAGCTTTCCGGATCTTCGGTATTTTCGAAGATTGACTTGCGATCCAGATACTATCAGGTGAAGGTGAAGGAGGCTAATGTGGTGAAGACAGCTTTCAGTACTCGGTACGGGCACTACGAGTTTTTGGTTATGCCTTTTGGGGTAACCAACGCGCCAGCTATTTTCATGGATTTGATGAACCGAGTGTTCAGGGAGTTTTTGGATCAGTTTGTGATCATCTTCATGTTGACCTCATTTTTGTATGAGGTCACTTGGACTAATCTTGACCTTAAATTAATCCAACATCCAAACCAATCTAGACCTTAGGATCCTCCTAGAATCCTGACCTTAGGATCTATTCTAGGTCCTAGGATCCTTCTAGAGCTTAGACCTTAGGAGCTACTCTAGATCCTAAACTTCTTCTAGACTCCAAGTTCTAGGAATTTCTTAGGCTCTAGGATCCTTCTAGATTCCTAATTTTAAGATCTATTCAGATCTTAGGATCTACCTAGATCTTAGGTCAATCAAGCCAAATCCAAGGTCCAAAGGTTTTGTCCTAAAGGCCTTTTCCATTGAAATTTCAAACACTTTGAAACCCAGTTAAATAACCTCCGATTTAGAGTCTGTAAGTTGCATACTGATGGGACATGTCTCTGGAGGCAACCCTCCAAATTTGAGCCCATTCTGAGGTCTCTAACCTCAGAAACTTAATTAAAATTCATAGGCTGTAAAACCTTCAAATATTTACAACCCATGCCACTGGACTTGTCACTTTGAAGATTCTGACCTTAGAGCTTTCACCAAAGCCTCTAGTCACTTCCAGACCTTTAATCTTGATATGTTGAACATTAAACTGAATTTTTCTGGGCCCACTTTGACCCTCAGTTGACCAGGGGTCAAAATGACCAAAATACCCCTATAGGTTCAAATGGTGATTTCAAACCAAATGAACTCCGAATTGAACGCAACCACCTCCAGCAAGTTTCAAATGTCATTTCAAATCTATTGGACCCATTTCCAAGCCTTGGGTCAACCTGGTTGACCAAGTCAACAGGTTCGACCCAAAAGGACCTTTAAGGGTTCAAACAGGTGTTTTGAACCGAATGACTTCCCTAGGACTTGGAACCACATCCAATAGACTCAAAATGTTATTTTGAATATGTTGAACCCATTTTCAGACCTTGGACCCACCTGGTTGACCAAGTCAACCAGGATTGACTCAAAATTCCCTTAAGGCTCTAATGGGTTATTTTAACCCATTTAATCAATTGAATCCATTTTAAGCTTCAAACCAACTTCTAATTATGGCCTAACCATGTTTTGGGATGTTGGTCAATCAAATCCAAGTAGAGTTGACTAAGTCAACTCTAAGGTTGGGTTAAATCTACTCCAAACCCCATATCAAATTCAAACCTCCATCCTTTTACTTGGCTTTGGTTTTGATTTATTTTAATCAATCTTTGAGGCCACTTGGCTGCCATATCAGCAGTCCACTTGGGTATTGACCAGTCAACATTTGGTGAACAACCCTTTAAGTGTCCAAATGGCTTGAACCCTCAAACTCCTAGTGGATTGCCTTAAGCTCTTAATCCATCAGCTCAAGCAATCCTCCTTGCCACCTCAGCACTTTGGTTGACTGTTTGACTGGTCAAACAGTCAAACCAAGCTCTCAAATGAGTCAAGGATGGTCAAATGACCTCTCAAACTTAATCCATTCTATTTGAAAACTCTCCATCTATTTTAATCAGTTTCTGGAACCTTCTCAAGGCTTTTATTAGCCCTTGGATGGAGATCCAATGGTTCTCATCAATCCTATATGGCCATAAAGGGACAAAATGACCTTTACATGTCATTTGTCCTTGTGTCCTTGATCCTCCAGCCTTCCAACCACTCCCTTGACATGTGGTAGCTATCTGGAGTCCAGCCAAACAAATCCTAGCCGTCTATCCAACCAGGGGACGTTTGAATAGGGTGTAAACCCTCATTTGAGCTAATTCTCACCTTAGCTCTCTCTCTCCAACCAGAGCTTTTGAACCCCAATCTCCAGTCCATTTCAAATCCCTATGGCCTTCTTCACACGGCTATAGTTGAATCCCACCGTTAGAAGTTCGCCGGCGGCAGGCTTCCCGGCGAACCGAGGTGATTTTCGTTCAAAGGCTCCTAGGGATCGATCCAGGCGTTTTCGAGCCAAGGTTTCTTCTACAAAAAGGAGCGTGGACAGCCTACAAATGCAACATGCCATTAAACGGGTAAAACCGTCCAAAAATCAAGGTGAAAAACCTAACCCTAGTCTAGGGCACTTAAGTTAAATAGCGTTTAATTTAATGAATATTACGCTACGAAATTAGTTCCCCATAATTTCTGTTCATTTAATTAATTTGTATTTAAAATTTCAAAGCATTTCATTGTCTGGATCGATCGAACGAGCCAAAAATAGAGCTCAGGGCGTTTTACGTAACCAGGTTTAGGTTCACATCTTCTGGACCGTTGATCGATCGATCAACGGTGCCGATCGAGCTGTTCCGCGGCTCGGATAAACCGGAGATCAGATCCTGTTTTAAATCTTCAGGTTCGACTCGATTTGAGTCGTCCATCCGAACCGCGGGATCCAGCTCATCCGTTCGATCCTGTTCGGTTGAGATCAGCCGCGTGGTTTAATGATAGCCGTTAGATCGAACCGTCTGAGATCTAATGGCTCAGCGTATTGCCGCGCTGGTTAAGTGGCTGGACCCATGTGACCGCCGCCGTCCGCGTGAGCCAGTCACCCGCTGCCACGTGAAAGCGCGTGGGACCCATTTGCAATCATTCCCAATGATTGCTCTGACCGCCGCCTTCGCGCTGGACAAACCAGAGAATGCCACGTGGCATTTCCGCCGCCAGATTTTAAAAAAATGGTTTAAATTAGTTTTAAATCGTTTTTAAATCCAAATTTCTTCTAAAAAAATTAGAAATTTAATTTTAATTAATATAAAAAAATATTTTTATATAATAAAATTATCATAAAATTAATTAATATATTTTAAAAATTATTATCAATATAAAACATTACTTTTATATTAAATTAGTTAAGTATTAAACATTAAGTATTTTAAAATTAATATTTATTTATTTATAATTAAATATTTTTGAGGTAATTAAATATTATATTTTAAATTTTAAAATACTTTAAAATTTCAGAAACAATATTAAAGTATTGAATTTTAAATTAATTTTTATTATAAATACATATATATATGCTTAAATACTTTAATTTGAAATCAAATTAATTTAAGATATATGTTACATCTTAAATAGTTAAATTTTGATTAACATTAAATTAAAAGTTAATTCAAATATCTTTGAAAATTCTAATAATTCTAAATTTCAGAGCTATTTATGACCTAATTTAACTTGATTTATTAATTATTTTAATTATTAATTAATTTTAAATTAATTAATCTTAAACTTTAAAAATTCAAATTAATTCAGAAAAATTTAAATAATATGTCAAAATTTTAATAATTTCAAATGTTTTAATTTAAAACTATTTTCAAAATTTAAAACACAATTGATTTTGATTAATTTCAATTATTTGATTATATTTAGTATTTAGTTATTATTTAATTAAATATTATATTAAATATTTTGAAAATTCAAAAAAACATATTTTCAAATAACTTCAAAAATCAGTGGATCTCACAAGTTTAAAATTTTTATTTTAATGATTTTTTTTAATTATATTATTTTAAAATCTATATCCTTATGTATATAAGTTTATATTTATAAATACATATATTTTGAATTCTATTTTAAAATTATACATATTAAATCTTTAATATACTTGAGAGATCCTTTTGGAATCTTAAACATAGATTGGGCTTGATTGAATAGAAATTTTTGGGGAATGATTAGTGAGCGATTATATTCTAATTATTTACTGATCAAAATTTTGTCATCTTAATCATTATCAATCCTTGCATGTTTAGGTTATGCACACACCACTTAATCTAGGCTCTCCTAGATCTAAGGACTCGTTTGATTTTGCATGTTTGCTTATATGTTAAGTTTGAGGGTTAGTTAAAACCTTGATTTGGATCTATTAAACTTAGTGTCACTAAGGACAATAATTAAGGACATGTGTTTAGAGAACTTAGAATATTTCCAATAATTAGGATTCATCTCCTCTTGAGTTTAAACTTGAACCACTTAAACTTAGTGACACTCTCCACCTTAGGAAAAATTTTCACTGATTTTTGAAATAATTAAGGCCTCTAATTAATTTTCTTAAGTTTAAACCTTAATTAAGCCATTAAACTTCCAGAAAATATAATAAATCAGGTATAAATCCAAAAAATATGTGTAAGCCCTCTAACTGACCAGAATTCAATTCTTAACCCAAGAAAATTGAAACCAACCTGATTTGACAGCAATTCTGTAGTTAATTTAATTTTAAGTAAAAATCAATATTTAATTCATATAATTAATTAATAATTATTAAAAATTCCAAAAATTTCTCAAACACTTGGGAATCTCTCCTTAGGTCTTTCCTGACCTTTGGAGCTGATTTCAAGGAGTTGGGATCTCATTTGGAGCAAAACCACAAAATGGCTCTCTAATTAAACTTTTTAAAATTCATTAAATAGTCAAAAATGCAAACCTTCATAACTAATTCAAGAAAAATCCAAATTGACCAAACTCACTTGCATTCAACTCATAATAGGGTCTAATATTTATTAAAAATATTAAAATTCCAGAAATCCTTCAAATTGAAAAAGTCAACTTTTTGGTCAACCATAGGTTAAAACTAGTTCAAAACTTCAAACCTTCATGATAAAATATAGAAAAATCCGATTTCGACGTACTTACTGTCTAACTGATCGTAGGAAGATCTAGAATTTTAATAAAATGCTAGCTGTCCAGAATTTAACCTTAATTAAGAAGTCAATTTTTTTGACCCCTTAATTAAATCATTAAAATATTCCAAAATTCGTAAAAACTTGAAATACATTTTAAAACCCCAGAATTCATTAATTAACCTCTAAAATCAGTAGTCAACCAATTTTGGATAAAATTCATTAACTTTTGAACCTTAATCAACTTAAGCTACTTAATTATACCGGGTACCACTAGGTAACCCAGGCCTACGAGGCTGTTTACTCAGCCCCAAGGAAGGTGAAATAAACTTCACAGCCTCGGTGTGAAACAAAGGTGGTTTTCAACAAATAATTAAATAATTGATTTTAAAAGATTTAAAATATTAATATTTAAATTCTAATTAAAAATCCCTTAAGTCTTTCAACCAATCGAACTTGAAACAACTCTAACTAATAATCCTATTTAGGACATATCAAAACCACACGACCTACCTCACACACTTTAGATGTTTTGCTAGGATCACTGACTCTAGTTCTAGGCTAGGCCGGTGTTTTACTTTTTCTGCTGTGTGCCGAGTTTTTCGTGGTTTTCATTGCATGTTGTTTGCTAGTGTAAAATTGATTGTGTTTATTTTCTTCCTGCACTCTGTGTTTGATTGTGCGTTAGATTTACCCCTAGGTTAGGAGCGAATTATACTTGTGCAGTCTTATGCAGGTGGCCATGCTCATACAAGGAGCTAAAATAAAAGGGGGCAGTTAATACATAATAATATATAACTCTTTGCACAGGTACCTGCCGCGCTTTAAAGACCCCCTTTTAAATAAAAAGAGCATGGCCAAGTGTGGCCAAAAGTAATGCATTTTAATTTCATAATTATAACTGCTTGGGATTGATTATATAACTGTTGATTATTAGGATAACCCTACAGGATCGAGTCTAGATTTTTATTTTAAATTTGAGATGTAAATTTGATTAAGGTTGTAAATATTTTAAAATGACTTAATTTTGGGATATTACTATCCAATTTGAATTCCAAAGAGGAGAAGACATCCCTAAAGGTGAGAGTCTTCTTCCATTTGGAAGTCAAATTAGGATACTTTTCAAATATCCAAAGAGGAAAGATAACACTCCGATTAAGGGGGAGTTTCTTTTCATTTGGATATCCGGAACCGACGAATCAAGATGTTCGTGACAAGACGAATAAATGGACAACGAGAAGAATCCCAAAATTCAAAGTCATTTGATTTAGGATTAGAAATCCGGGTTGTAGTCAGTGGTGCCCGGCCACTTTACTTTCTTGCAATTCTGGGATGTAATAATAAGGGCACTTGCCTATGGACTTTCAATTTGAATAATTAATTTAGTGGATTTTTTTAATTGATTGCGCATTAGAAATACCTGCTTTTCTAGTCTTTTTACTTGCATGTCGTATTTGATTTGACCTGGAGTACGATCTTAGGCTCTTAAGGACTTAATAAAACTTTTTCTACTTAAATTAAATTAAAACATTTAGGCTCATATAGAAATTCTAACGAATTTAAGAAGCAAGCCCGGGACCGCCGGGAGTCCTCATTTCATAGCCTTAATTCAAATTCAATCTTTTAATCGAGTCGATCAGCATGCATTAGATTAATAACGAATTAAATCTTTAATTACATTAGCTTAAGCATTAAACCCCACATAAGTTTAAGGGACCATTTAGGATCCGCTCTAGATGTCGGTCCCATTCTCAAATACCTTTCTTAAATAACGTCCCTACCACTCTACAAAAAAGATCGGACTCATATTTTAAATCGTTTAGGTGGTTTAGCTGGCTCCCTAATCCAGGCCGGGATAAGACCAGATTCGCATTGCATTAGCTAGGTTCGGGTCAACTTTTAGTACCCAATTTAGACTTAGGTTCTGAGGCAAGCTCGGGCTATAAGACCTCAACCTCCAGGAATCGAATCCCAAATTTCTAATAAAATTGATCACTTAAACATTAAATCACTTTCAATCAAATTTAAGCCCAACATTTAGGGTAGGCTGGAGTGTTTCTGAAGTGATTCAGAATCTCAAAACACTCCCTACTCCTCTTCATTTGACTCTGAAAATAAGTGTTCAGACTTGATCCAATCCCATTTGAAAATTCCTACCATTTCTCTCCTTTGATATCAAGCTTTGAAATTCTTAAATAAAATTTACACCGCTATTTTAATCGAGAGTTTTCGTATGAAATTCTGATTTCCTACGATGTAATTAACTACGAGGGCTTGCGCTCATAGGAGATTTAGAAACCCAGATCTAATTTTCAAAATTGAAATTTTCAAAACCTCTAATTAATTATCTTTGGGAAATCTCAATTAAACGATCATTATCGTTATATTCAAAGGACTGATAATAAATGATATCCTCTTTCCTCGGAGAGATATATCATTTTATTATTCTGATTTTGATTATAAAATTAATGATCCTTTAAAGCTTTGTAATCTGAACCTATTAATGAACGACAGTCTCGTCTTTTTGAGACGATATATGTTGTTCCTAATATTGCGTTCGATTTCAAAACAAAAATTTCAAAATTAATTTCTCCCAAAGAAAATTAATGTATTTTCAAAACTACATATACTTAAATAATATTTTTTTTAATCAAAACACTTCATCGACGATATTCTGGTATATTCTACTTCTGAGGATGATCATGCCAGACACTTGAGGATTGTGTTGGAGACTTTGAGGCGGCATCAGCTGTATGCCAAGTTCTCCAAGTGTGAATTCTGGCTGAAGAGCATCTCTTTTCTGGGGCATGTGGTGAGCGGAGAAGGCATTTCTGTTGATCCCCAGAAGATTCAGGCGGTTGCTGATTGGCCAAGGCCGACTACGGTATTTGAGGTACGTAGTTTCTTGGGCATGGCCGGATATTACAAGAAGTTTGTGAAGGGATTTTCACAGATTTCGACGCCTCTGACGAGACTGACTCAGAAGTCAGTACCTTTTGTTTGGACACCGGAGTGTGAAGCTAGTTTTTAGAGACTGAAGGATTGTCTGACTTCAGCTCTAGTGTTAGCACTTCCGTCAGGTACGGAAGGTTTTCAGGTGTTCAGTGATGCTTCACTGAAAAGTTTGGGCTGTGTGCTGCATCAGAATGGAAGGGTAATTGCTTATGCTTCTAGACAGTTGAAACCACATGAGAAGAATTACCCGACACATGATTTGGAGTTAGCTGCTGTTATTTTTGCTTTGAAGATTTGGCGTCATTACCTGTATGGCGTCAGATGTGAGATTTTCACTGATCATAAGAGCCTGAAGTACATTTTCACTCAGAAGGATCTGAATCTGAGACAGAGAAGATGACTCGAGTTGATCAAGGACTATGATTTGACTATTCAGTATCAGCCTGGGAAGGCTAATGTGGTAGCAGACGCTCTGAGCAGGAAGTCTTCTGGACTATCAGGTTTGCAGCTTACTTTTGATGAATTCCTGATTCGAGACATGGAGCGCTTGCAGTTGGAGGTGATTTCCTCCAGTGATTTGGATTTGGCTCAGATGAATATTCAGTCTTCTTTGGAAGCAAGGATTCAGGAAGCCCAGAAGTCAGATTCTGATTATTCGAAGTTGACTGCTCAGATATGATCTAGTAAGACTCCTGAACTTCGAATTTCTGATTCTGGTGCTATTTTCTGTAAGAACAGGTTGTGGGTACCTGTGTTTGGAGATTTGAGGCAGGAGATTCTGTACGAATCTCATCATTCAGGCTATACTGTACATCCAGGCAGTAGTAAGATGTATGCTGATATGAAACTTTTGTTCTGGTGGCCTGGAATGAAGAAGGATGTGGCAGAGTTTGTGTCGAGATGTGAAGCCTGTCAGTTGGTGAAGGCAGAGCATCAGCGACCAGGTGGACTGTTGTAGTCGTTGCCTATCCTTGAGTGGAAGTGGGAGGAGGTAACGATGGACTTTGCGATGGGTTTTCCTCGATCTAGACAAGGGCACGACGCCATTTGGGTGGTTGTGGATAGATTGACAAAGTCCGCCCATTTTCTTCCGATCAGGCAGACCGATCCGGTGGATCGTTTGGCACAGATATATGTGAAGGAGATAGTCAGATTGCACGGTGTGCCTCGAGTGATTGTTTCTGATCGAGACGGACGGTTTACTTCCAGACTTTGGAAGGGCATTCAGCAAGGCTTGGGTACGAAACTGCATTTCAGTACAGCCTTTCATCCTCAGACAGATGGACAGTCTGAGAGGACCATTCAGGTGTTGGAAGATCTGTTGAGGCTTTGTGTTCTGGACTTTGGCGGAAGCTGGGAGGATCATATCCCATTGATTGAGTTTGCTTATAACAACAATTTTCAGTCCAGTATTGGCATGGCACCGTACGAGGCTCTGTATGGCAGGAAGTGCCGCACTCCTTTGACTCCGACAGAAGTCGGAGATAGACAGGAGCTGGGTGCCACTTTCTTTGAGGAAACAGTTAAGAAGATCAGTTTGATAAAAGAAAGATGGAAAGCAGCTCAGGATCGACAGCAGAAGTATTACAATCAGAAGCACAGGTTTGTTGAATTTCAAGTTGGTGACTTTGTGTATGTCAAAGTCAGCCCGATGAAGGGTGTGAGCTGATTTGGTCAGGTGAGTAAGCTTAGTCCAAGGTATGTTGGACTTTTTGAAATCTTGGAAAGGATTGGAAAATCTGCTTACCGACTGTTGCTTTCTGATTCGATGCCTGACGTGCATAATGTGTTTCACGTATCCACTTTGAGAAATTGGGTATCAGACTCTGGTAAGAAGCTGTCAGTTGACGAGGTTGAGATTCAGGAGAATCTAACGTACAAGGAAGAGCCAGAGTTGATTTTAGCGTACGACGTCCGAAAGTTAAGAAATAAACATATTCCGATGGTTAAAGTCCAGTGGAAGCACCGGACTGCGCGGGAAGCGACTTGGGAGGAGTCTGACATGAGACAGTCGTACCCGTACTTGTTTTGACTGAGTTTGGATTGGATAATGTCGAGGATGACATTTTTTCAAAGTTGGGGAGATTGTAAAGTGCTGTTTTTGCTCCAGGATCGTCCAGGACGATCTGGGATCGTCCTGGGACGATCAGTGGAAGATTTGCTCCAGAATTTGCCCAGATTTGCTCCAGGTGATTTTCCTGTAGGTATCGGCCGGGCCGATAGGTACATCGTCCAGGCCGATCTGTACTGTTCAAAATATCATCCTGAGAACAGCCCTAGGAACAATCCAGGCTGATGGATTTTGGTTTGATCGTCCCAGGATGATCTTGCGATCGGCCGGGCCGATCTGTGTATGATAAAGCTAAAATCAGTCGTTTTGAAGATAGAGAAAATCAAAATAAAATATCTGATTTTTCTGAGGAGAGAGAAAGTCGAAAAGCTTTTTGGAAAAGCTAATTTTTGGGCGACGCGGAGCTGTTTTCGTCCGACGAGACTGTTCGAGATATTGTTGTGCACAAGGTAAGGCACATTCCGCCTTTCTCAATTTTCAAAACCGTCGTGTTTGGCGGTGTTTTCTGTTCGGATTTGATTTTGGCGAGGCATTTTCGTCCGTATTTTCCGTCTGGTTCAGTTTTTACCGCGTAAGTTTCTGTACGTTGTTGACGTGCCGAGTGTGCACATTTTGGTTATTTTCTGGAGATTTTTGTCCAGGTATTTTTGATTCGACGGTGTTTTTCTCTGACTGGATTTTTTTGTGTAGTCTAAAAATTGCTGAGCAGTAGAATAAATGTTCTGAAATGTTGTTATCTATATTATGTGCAAATTTGGTATTTTGTGATTTTGCAGGAAAATTGTGTAAATTCCGTATACTGCCGTTGTGCTGCCCGATTTTTGTCTGATTTCTGATTTGCTCGAATTTCTTCTGAATTGATATGCTATATGTATATGCTATAAAAAGGGAGTTATTGTTGCAAATCTACTTTTTCATGGCTTATGTTTTGATGATTGACAAACACTATCTCTCTTGGACTACTTGTTGCTTCTAACTTTTCAGGAATCGAAGATCGGACGATCAAGAGGAAGCCAAGTCCAGGATCGCGTAGGCTTAGGGTTGAGCCAGTCTGTAATTTTATTTTTTACCTTTTGAGTCTACTTGTAATAATAAAAAAGACTGATGCTAAGTAACCCTTCACACACACACTTGAGAGGCTTAGAAATTCTGTTTTTGTCCACATCGGCCCGGCCGATATTTATATCGTCCGGGACGATCAGCTTAAAATAGAAAGTCTAATTAAAGATTCTTAATTAAGGAAACCGACATTAACATATCGGCCTGGACGATACGTGTATCGGCTAGGACGATAAGCTCAAAATAGAAAGAGATAGCCGCCTTAGACAATTTAGGCATACTGAATTTTAAATTATCGGCCAGGACAATTCCAGGATCGGCCTGGACAAAATTACCAAATTATGCCTTAATTGATCAGGAAATCAAGGGAGTAATTAAGGATGATTGATACGATCATATCAGACAGGACGATCGTGAGATCGGCCTGGACGATCAAGCCAAATTTCAATCGGCCAGGACTGTTCCCAGAGCTGTGCTCAGGACAATTTACCTCTGATTTGAACTAATCGGCCAGGACGATCAAGCCAAATTTCAATCGTCCAGGACTATTCCCAGGGCTGTGCTCTGGCCGATCTTCCTTGATTTGTACTAATCGGTCAGGCCGATGTCCATATCGGCCTGGACGATAAAGTCGGCTACTTGCAATTAATGAGCTCCTCTTGAGCTCTTCTATTTAAAGAGATCTTCTTCAACGTTTTTGAGAGACCTTTGGCTGCTGCCTTGACCTGAGAAGACCTTAAGGAGAGAAAGAGAGAGAGGGAGAGAGAGAGGATCTTGTGAGGGGGAGCTTGTGAGGGGATTCACAAGGGTTGCTCAAGGATCGCTCTGCTTGTCTTTGGTCTGGAGTTTCTCGTCCGTGGAAGGGTCGGTAGAGGTAAGGAGTTTTGCTTTTGGTTGTGGTTCTCTGCCAGCTTCAGGAGGAAGCAAAAGGAGGTAGGTTCTCTGCCTTGCCGGGGTGGAAAAAAGGAGTTTCTTGTGAGGGCTTCTCCGCCTAGCTGTGGGGGCTAAAGGAGAGTCATGTTTTGTAGTGCAATACTTGGAGGGTGCCTCCAAGGAGTGGACGTAGGTCGAGTCGACCGAACCACTATAAATCTTATGTTCTTATTTTTGCTTCCGCACTTTTAAATTCCGCATTTGGTTTTGTGGTGTGATTTGGTTTGTGAATTTATTTCTTTGTCTTAAGAATTTTTAAAATACCAATTCACCCCCCCCCCTCTTGGTTAGCTTGGGACTAAGTTCATAGGGCTTAATATCCCGAACGAACTTTCAAGTGGTATCAGAGCGGGATTCGAAAAATTAAGTTTGAAAACTTTTTGAATTTGATCCATGGCTAACATAGGAAATAGAAACACTACTGAAGGTTATTCGATTACACGACCTCCTCTATTTGACAACTTACCTTTTAATTTTTGGAAAACCCGCATGTCAACGTTTTTACAATCTACTGATTATCGCATGTGGATGCTTATTCAAGAAGGTTATTCTCCACCTTCTCGTGAAATTAATGGTATTAAAACTGAAGTTGCTTTTACTGAATGGACTTTCGATGAACGTGATTTGGCTCAGTTAAATGCAAAATGTTTGAACTATTTTTTCTGTGCTTTGAAATCTGAAGATTACATGCGTGTTTCAACTTGCAAAACTGATAAAGAGATTTGGGATAAATTATGCATCACCTATGAAGGTACTAATGAAGTTAAGCAATCCCGTTTGAACTTTCTCTTGCATGACTACGAACTTTTTCGTATGAAACCTCATGAATCGATTTCTGACATGTACACTAGGTTTACTCAGATTGTTACTTCATTGCATGCACTAGGAAAAGAGCTTTCGAATTATGAAAAAGTTAACAAGATTTTGAGATGCTTGCCTTCGTCTTATGATGCAAAAATAACTGCAATCACTGAATCAAAAGATTTGAATACTTATTCCATTGATAACTTACTTAGCTCACTCATTGCTTACGAGCAAGGTGTGAATCAAAGAAATCTTGATGCAGGTGAGAAGAAAAAGGAGAAAACAATCGCACTGAAGGCGCACAAATCGGATTCTGAATCTTCCGGGTCTGAAAGCGATGAAGTTGCCTTCATCACAAGGCAATTCAAAAGCTTTCTAAGGAAGAAACAAAGGCATCATCAAAATTGGAGGAAAGGTAAGGATCACAAATATGTTAAAGGATCTTCTGATGTTGTTTGTTTTGAATGCAGGAAACCTGGACATGTGAGAGCCGATTGCCCTACACTTCAAGATCAATCAAGCAAAGAAAAGGAAAAAGGTGAGGAGAAAGCCAAGTCAAGGAAGGACAAGAAGAAAATCGAAAGAGGATTTTGGGCAGAATCTAGTACTTATTCCTCTGAGACTGAACCAGAGGAAGAGCCTACGAATTTGTGTTTCATGGGAGAAAATCAAAGTGATGAAGAAGAGGTATGTAAACCAACCTATGATGAATTGTTTGAAATTTGTGAAAAAATTCATGCATCATACAAAAAACTTAAGAAAACTCATGCTAGCCTAAAATTAGAACATTCAAATATACAAAAAGAGCATGAAGTGTTTTTCAAAGACCATGCAACGATTGATTCAAATCACATGGCTCTCCTTGATGAATTTGATGAGTTGAACAAAAAGCATTTGGAATTAATTGATGAACATAATGCATTAAAAGTTTCACACACCTCACTTAGTTTTGATCTTAAGAAATCTAAAGATCTTGAAAAAAATTTGAGGATTGAGATTGATGCCTTAAAGAGAACAAATTTGAGGATTCAAAATGATCGGATGACTTCCACTGTTGATCTTAAGCCAAAACCTAGGAAGAGGCATTATAACTCAAATCATCTAAGAAATCCCTTTCCTGGAATTATATGTTTCTCATGTGGCATGCTAGGACACATCTCACACACTTGCACCGTTCATCGTAGTACTCATTGGGTGTGGAGACCTAAAATGCATGATTCACAGCATACCTTACCTGCATTACATTCTACTTTTTCTAAGAAGGATCCCAAACCTGTTTGAGTTCCTAAATCTGATTGTTGTTGAGTTTTGCAGGTGTGCTCTCACCAAAGCCCTCGTGGGAGCATAGGATAACTGGACATAAGGAGGCTTGCAGCTCAAAAATTGCTTAAACTCGCTGCTTTATCACGTGCTTTGAAACATTAGTTTTGTGTGTCTTTTTATTTTATTTTTTATTTTATTTTTTCTAGTTTTTGTGCTCACTTTGTATTGATTTTAGTTTGCTTTATTTTTCATTTGTTTTGTTTTGTTTTGTTTTGTTTACACGTTGCTCTTTAATTTTGGCCTTCATATGATTAGTCCTTTCAAACTTTTAGATTTTAAAGTTTTTTGGAGATAGTGATTTAGCTTTTCAAAATTGGTTAAAGGGAGTTTTCTGTTGATGTTTTCCCTCCTTCAGACTTTATTTAGTGGTATGATTTTTCTTCTCTAAAACAAAAGTCTAAACTCGGTTTAACCAATAGCCTGTTAATTAAGATCTTTTTCTTATCTTGCTACAATAATTTATCTTATGCATAATAGCCAAAGTTTTTAGTTATCATTCAAGCTTTTGAAATCTTGCCATTGCATTTTTCACATGATTTTGATTTAGTTTTATGGATTGTTCTTCCCTATGTTAGAGAGAGAGCCCCTATTCTCTAATATTTGGAGGATATACTCACAACTAAGTTTTTTTTAGAGTATATTAAAGAATTTCTAGCTTGCAAAAGTTAAAAAGGAAAGAGGCCAATGAAGCCAAAATTGAAAAGAATGCTATATACACAAAAGTGTATCAAAGAATCAAAAGATGCTCAAAAGAGCAAATCAAATGACAAGAGGCATAAAATGAGCTCACTAAATGCAAGCTATTCTCTCTTTGGTAAAACTCTTAAAACTTAGAAAACTAATTAATTATGTGATGTTTTCAAAGACTTGATTTCAATTTCCATGATTGAGAAAAATTACTTTGGTTTATTAAATATGAGATATTTTCTTTGTAAACAAGCTTTGAATGGATCTTATTATCCCTATTAGTTATTCTAAGCTGGATTTTTGGTTTCCAAAAGAATTTTTGTACCCTGAAGGATGTCTGATCAAGGATTAACAAAATCAGATATTCTACCTTCTTCTAATTGAGATTTGTTAAACTTATTGATCTCTTAGAACTTTAAAAGGCTTAACTTTTTTAAAAGAATTCTCATATGATGCCTCCATAAATAAATAAAAAAAAAATTAGAAAAATTAAAAGTTCAAAAATATTTGTTTTCATGTGTTCCTTGTTTTTTATTTTTCTGTGTTTTGACTGTTTCTTTATTTTTTGAGGGTCTTGATCATCACCATCTTTCCTTTGAATTCAATTCCTAGTTACATCGTCCTGGCCGATCCCCTTATCGTCCTGGACGATATGACAAATTGTGTTCAAAATCCATCTGCTGACCTTTTCGTTTGAAAACCCTAACTCATCGTCCCGGACGATCCCACATCGTCCTGGACGATTTGATCGAAGTCTTGGTGATAGTCCTGGCTGATAGTATATTTTGTCTGGCCGATGCATTTTATGTGCATCGTCCTGGCCGATACACTGGATCGTCCTGGACGATCCACGTGTCAGTACGTTTTGATCTTTAAATTCGGCCCCAGACGATCCATTATTGGACAATCGGCCGGGCCGATCCACTGTTCGTCCTGGATGATACACGTGGCAAGCATTTTAAACGTTTTAACTTCGGCCGGTACGATCAATTATTATGCATCATCTCGGACGATACACCTAATCGGCCCGGACGATCTTCTTTTTCAACGGTCGTTCGGCCTGACTCCTCGGGCCGATCGCCTGTGTCTATTCGGCCTGGCCGATATCTGATCAGCCCGGCCGATCGGACCGCCTTTTTGACCAATCGGCCTGTACATAATTATTGTACCCTATCGGCCTGGACGATTCTGCGATCGGCCAGGACGATAGGGCTGTTTCTTTAAATTCAGGCCAATTCCAGTCATTTTTCTCACCCTCTTCCTTCAACTCTTTTGTGTTTTCTTGCTACCTCTCTCAAATGGCTGGTGGGAAACGTATTCATCAGGCATCCGGGAGTTCTTCGAGGGCGACTCTAGACCCTCGATTCAGGGAGGCAGAAGATCAGGCTGCCTATCATCGCTACAAGGAGAGTGGCATCACCCTGTCCCGGATAATCAATCCAGCATATCTCTCATACCCGGTAATGGACCTTTTTGCCCACACATCTCTTTGTTTTATACTCTCTCTCGTCTTCCATTTCTCTTCCGAACTTCTCGCTGAATTTTTTGCTAACCTACGCATTAACCACACCTTCACAGTCATGACCTCCTATGTGAATCGACGCCCTATCAAAATCACATATCAGGACTGTGTTGATCTTCTACAGCTATCCACCACTGGGGATAAGCTGCACCAAATAGCCACTGATCCTGATTTTGACTGGTCTACGGCGAATCACTTCCTTCGTCAGACCAATACACATTTCCATGTTGGAGAGACTAGCTCTTTGGTCAAAGATGCTAGGACAATCCAACATGTCCTTCGCACATCCATAATCCCAAAAGATAGGGACCGGATTCACATCACCCCTCTACTGTCCCTCACTACTTTCTACATTATGGCCCAAAGAGAATTCAATGCCGCTAATCTACTCTTTCGCTACATCGATCACCTAACTACAATTCGCGACCCAGGCCATAAGAGAAAGCCCAATCTAGCCTTAGAACACATCATTACCTATGTCCTTGAAACCAAATACAATCTCCAATACCCTAATCATCCTGACCGTCACCCTACCTACTACTCAAACAATTCCTTCACTGCACTTCATAGTACTCGTCTTCACCCAGGAGATGGGGAAGGTCGGGGGGCTAGAGAGGAGTAGGCTCCCGCTCCCGCTCCCATTTCGGATCCTGTCCCTCTCCACCAGCACTCACCCTTTGATCAGTTGATTGAGAGATTTGATCGTTGGGAGACTCGGTTTGACGCCTACGTTGTTACTCAGGAGCAGCAACACTCAGAGGACATTGCCCGCTACGAGCAACACCGCGCTGAGGATTTAGCCCGATTTGACAGTTTCGTTACTCAGCAGCAGCAGCAGCATGACCAGGACATCGCCTGGTTCAATGCTCAGTTCACCACACTTGCCACCTACTTTCAGCAGCCACCTCCACCACCTCTATCTGATGATCTGGATCCCTCATTATTTTAGTCTGTATTTTGTTTTATTTGTTTCCTGTCTTTTTTGTGTGCTTGTTAGTCTTTTTCTTGTGTTTCTAGACCCTCTTTTTGTGATGACAAAAGGGGGAGTAGGGTGTAGGAAAAAGCTGTTTGGTCTTGGATTTTGTAACCTTGCGGTGTTTTAATGAAATTTTCCTACTTGTGTTTGCCATCATCAAAAAGGAGGAGATTGTTGCAAATCTACTTTTTCATGGCTTATGTTTTGATGATTGACAAATATTATCTCTCTTGGACTACTTGTTGCTTCTAACTTTTCAGGAATCGAAGATCGGACGATCAAGAGGAAGCCAAGTCCAGGATCGCGTAGGCTTAGGGTTGAGTCAGTCTGTAATTTTATTTTTTACCTTTTGAGTCTACTTGTAATAATCAAAAAGACTGATGCTAAGTAACCCTTCACACACACACTTGAGAGGCTTAGAAATTCTATTTTTGCCCACATCGGCCCGACCGATCAGCTTAAAACAGAAAGTCTAATTAAGGATTCTTAATTAAGACAGCCGACATTAACATATCGGCCTGGACGATACGTGTATCAGCCAGGTCGATAAGCTCAAAATAGAAAGAGATAGCCGCCTTAGACAGTTTAGGCATACTGAATTTTAAATTATCGGCCAGGACGATTCCAGGATCGGCCTGGACGAAATTACCAAATTATGCCTTAATTGATTAGGAAATCAAGGGAGTAATTAAGGATGATTGATACGATCATATCAGACAGAACGATCGTGAGATTGGCCTGGACAATCAAGCCAAATTTCAATCGGCCAGGACTGTTCCCAGGGCTGTGCTCAGGATGATTTACCTCTGATTTGAACTAATCGGCCAGGACGATCGTGAGATCGGCCTAGACGATCAAGCCAAATTTCAATCATCCAGGACTGTTCCCAGGGCTGTGCTTTGGCCGATCTTCCTTGATTTGTACTAATCGGCCAGGCCGATGTCCATATCGGCCTGGACGATAAAGTCGGCTACTTGCAATTAATGAGCTCCTCTTGAGCTCTTCTATTTAAAGAGCTCTTCTTCAATGTTTTTGAGAGACCTTTGGCTGCTGCCTTGACCTGAGAAGACCTTGAGGAGAGAAAGAGAGAGAGGGAGAGAGAGAGGATCTTGTGAGGGGGAGCTTGTGAGGGGATTCACAAGGGTTGCTCAAGGATCGCTCTGCTTGTCTTTCGTCTGGAG
Organism: Dendrobium nobile; assembly: GCA_022539455.1. Classification (NCBI taxonomy): domain Eukaryota; kingdom Viridiplantae; phylum Streptophyta; class Magnoliopsida; order Asparagales; family Orchidaceae; genus Dendrobium; species Dendrobium nobile. The sequence continues at coordinate 34,804,178 of CM039722.1, read as the reverse complement.
TTTCTCGTCCGTGGAAGGGTCGGTAGAGGTAAGGAGTTTTGCTTTTGGTTGTAGTTCTCTGCCAGCTTCAGGAGGAAGCAAAAGGAGGTAGGTTCTCTGCCTTGCCGGGGTGGCAAAAAGGAGTTTCTTGTGAGGGCTTCTCCGCCTAGCTGTGGGGGCTAAAGGAGAGTCACGTTTTGTAGTGCAATACTTGGAGGGTGCCTCCAAGGAGTGGACGTAGGTCGAGTCGACCGAACCACTATAAATCTTGTGTTCTTATTTTTGCTTCCGCACTTTTAAATTCCGCATTTAGTTTTGTGGTGTGATTTGGTTTGTGAATTTATTTTTTTGTCTTAAGAATTTTTAAAATACCAATTCACCCCCCCTCTTGGTTAGCTTGGGACTAAGTTCATAGGGCTTAATATCCCGAACGAACTTTCAGTTATAAGGGGCCTGAATCCTAAGCGATTCAGTCAGTGTCTTTGAAATCTGAAATGAGCTCAATCTGAAATCTGATATCTGTTCTGTTCTGGATCCGATGAATTCGGTTCTGGTGCTATAAGCACATCTGTTCTGGTGCCGTGAGCACAAAGGGAGGCATAAGGGTCCAGAATCCGAGAGATTCTGTCAGTGTCTAGGAAGGGAGGCATAAGGGGCCAGAATCCGTTGAGATTCTGTCAGTGTCAGGGAATCCGTTCTGTTATCTGTTATGTGCTAAATTAATATATATGATTTGATCTGATCTGTATGATACGATTCTATTCTGTTCCGATATGATCTGAATTTCTGATTCTGTTATGTGATACGTCTGATCTGTTCTGTTTCTGATTTGATACGACTTCTGTTTTCATACAGTTATGTTTGATTTGATATCTGTTCAGTTCAGTTCTGTCTGATTTGATCTGTCTGTATCTGTTCTGATTTGATCCGTTTCGTTCTGATCTGTCCGATTTGATATCTGTCTGATTCTGTTCTGATTTCTGTACGGATTTCTGTCTGATGTGTTGGTTTTGGATTCTGAGAGTTTTGATTGGAGGTTTGTTGCTTTGCTGAGCTGTTGAGCTCACTCTTATTTTCTGGTGGTTTTCAGGTTCTGGGAAAGGGAAGGAGGTCTAGGAATAGATTTCAGAGTCTGATCAGTATAGGTATTATTTTGTACTTTTGATTTTTGGAAGATTCAGTTCCAAAACAAATTCCAAAACCAGATCCTGGTCAGTCAGTTCGTTTCGTTCCGGTCGCGACCCGGTGCGAGCGGGATCCGTCCCGGTCGGGTCGGGTCGTGACAGTTATCAATTTATATGTCCTAGGACTTTCAGAATGAATACCCGTCTTAGATAGAAGATAGGTATTCATTTTGAAAGTCTCCAAAATTTTATTAGGGAAAGATAAAGGGACCTTACAAATGCAATACAACATGCCCTCTCAAAAGAATCTAACATGTCGTATAAGGTCGGTAGTTTATTATTTATTTTGTTTAAAGATCTCCAAATCTAAATGGATTAATGTCTTCCTAAAAAAAGTCGTGCATAACCCATAAGAGATCTCTTTGTTCTTTAAATGTTTTAAAGGTCCTTTCAAATCATAATACCCAAAGTCCTCCTAAAGGAATTAAACTTTAGGCATAGGAGACCGAATTCATTTAATCTAAATTAATTATCATAATTTAATTGATTAAGATAAATCTTAATCAATAAAATTATCAAATTAATTTAAGTTAAATGAATTTAGAATTTAATTCAATAATTAATATATTTTATTTAATAATATTAAAAAATTATTAAGAATTAAAGATTTGTTGGATTATTAATGATTTGAAATTGATTTAGGAATTGATTTTAATTGTTAGTTGAATACCACCTTTGTTTCACACCGAGGCCGTGAAGTTTATTTCGCCTTCCTTGGGGCTAATCTAATAGCCTAGTAGGCCTGTGTTACCTTGTGGTATCCGGTATAATTAAGTAGCTTAATTTGGTTAAGAATTAAAAGTTAATGAATTGTATTCAAAAGAAGTTTGATTTCTGATTTTAGGAGTGAGTTTAACATTTCTGAAGTTTTAAAACAATTTTTGAATTTTTAGGAATTTTTGGAATATTTTAATCATTTAATTAAAGGGTTAAAAGTTGACTTTTTATTTAAGGTTAAATTCTGGAAAGTTAGTATTTTATTAAAATATTAGACCTTAAGACAATCAGTTAGAAGGTAAGTATGCTAAAATTGGATTTTTTTGGATTTAGTTATGAAGGTTTTAAGTTCTGAACTAGTTTTGACCTATAGTTGACCATTTTGTTGACTTTTTGAATTTGATGATTTTCTGGAATTTTTACATTTTTAATAAATATTAGGCCTTATTATGAGTTGAATGCAACTGAGTTTGATTGATTTGGATTTTTATTGAATTAGTAGGAATTTTAGAAGTTTGAAGTATTTAATAGGATTTATTTAATTGTTTAATTAGAAGGTTTTTGTTAGTTTGAATCCAAATAGACTCCAAACTCTTTGAAATCAGTTCCAAAGGTCAGGAATGACCTAAGGAGAGATTCCCAAGTGTTTGGAAATTTATTGGAATTTTTAATAATTATTAATTAATTAAATCAATTAAATATTGAATTTCACTTAAAATTAAATTAAGCTTTAATTTGCTGTCAAATCAGTTTGGTTTTATATTTCACTGGTTAAGGATTGAATTTTGGTTAGTTAGAGGTATTATTTTTATTTTTTTGGATTTAGATTTGATTTATTACATTTTCTGGAAGGTTTAGGGTCAATTAGGGGTTAATTAAGAATTTGATGAAATTAGTGAAATTTGGGTAGGAATTTGAGTTTTAAATTATTGAACTTATGATGTTGAATGGATTACAGTGATTTGAGGATTGATTTTAGATTATTCAAAATTTTATTTGATTTATTTGGGTTTGTTGAAATCAAAGAAAGAAAATCCTTAATCTACTAGTTGTTATAGGATTAATTAATGTCCAATCAAGGTACATTTGATCATTGGATATATGACACTAGTTTTCTATGTTTGAGTTCAATCCCAAAAGGGATGTACATAGTGGATCCTAAATTTGACTAAGTTAGCTAAGACTATGTCCTTAGTTATTGTCCTTACATGTCACTAGGTTATAGGATAGTAATCAAAGTCTCTAACCCTTTAACACTATTTACAATCACATCAATATAAACCATGAACAATAAAAGTGCATCCTAATGCCCTATGGAATAATGAGGATGGATTATCAAAGTCATAAGTTATAGGAAGTAACTTATAACTTTTAGGGATTCAAATATAAAAGAGATATACATGTAAATGAAAGAAGATTATTCTAAAACATATAAGATATCCTTACATAATCCACATCCAAATTGAAGTTATAATCCTATATAGTTTGAGAGAAAATGAGAATAACCACTTGTGTAGCAAAGTATGATCTCTCAAACAAATATATGAATTTCATTTGAACTTGGATCTTAGTGCAAAATAACTTCTCATTAATTCCATAGAGTTCAAAATGTAATGATTAGATGATTGAAAGGTTTACAAATGAGTTCTCAAATATTCAATCCAAGTAATAGATTAAACATTTGAACACTCATTTGGGATTGGAGCCAAGCTTTGAAATTTTCCCCAAAACTCAGAGATAACATATGCTGAATCTCAGGTATCATGCCATTCAAAACCTTATTTAATTAGGTATTCAAAAATAAAAATATAATTAAAAGAAATTAGGAAAATTAAAGGTTTAAAATGTAAATTTTAAAATAATGAAAACCAGGTTCTAATTTTATTTTTATAAAATAGAGGATTTTATTCCGAAAAAAACAAGTGGTTGTACAGAAATTTTGGCTTAGTATTTTATTTTATATGATTTTTTAAAGTTTTATATACTAAATCTAATTAAAACAAAACCCTAATTTCAGATTTACACGTGGCGGCGGGCGGTTGGTCCACACAATTGGCGGCGGTCAAAGCGGGCCCGCTCACTTAAATGAGTTAGCAAGGGTTCACAGTCGTCGGATCGACCGCGGCTTGATCCAACGGTCACGATTGAAGCCGCGGTTGGTCCTGATCTAAAATGATCGGACGATCAGGCTCATTCCCGTGGTTTGAGATGGATGGACCAGATCGAGCCAAAATAGATCGGTTCATTCCCGTGTTTTGCATAGACCGAGCCGAGTGAAATGGACCGCTAAATCATGGCCGTTGAGATTAAACAGATTGAAATAATGGCCCTGATTTTGTCTTCCCCGCTCAGACACCGTAAACCCTAAACCTAAATGTTTTATTAAAACTTCTTAAACAAAGAATTAAATGGCATGAGGAACGAGATCCAGGTGACAGTCACCGAGAAGAAGAGTGGGGAATGTTTTTCATGCTTTAAAGATCCCTAGATGAATGTCTATTTAAAACCAAGATAAGAACCTAGGGTTTCAAATTTACCAAGTTATGGATGAGGAATCTGAACGTTATAGATATTTCTGAACTTGTAGATTGTCCATGTTTAGTTCTCTTCAAGGCCCAAAGCTTGTAGGATGCTCCTACGAGTGGTTGAGGGAGCTTGGATGAATGCTCTCTCGGTTTGGAGATGATCTCGACGCTAACAGCCGCTAAACTCCAGAAAATTAATGGTAGGATGAGGGGAAGTCACTGGGGATTCAAAACGAAAAGCTCAGGAGCTCTAGGAATCGTTTGAATCAGAGATAGGTTCCAAATGAGCCTTTTCATCCCCTCTTCCCTATTCCAGGTGCTGGAGCCAAAAGGGGCGGCTGGGATCATTTAGGGAAGTCTCTGGGATGATTGACACCTGGATCAGATGGTTAGGTAGCAGGAGAAAGGACTGTACTGACTGGAGTGAGCTGGCCACTCTCTCGGCTTGTCCTCACATGGGAGGGGACCATCTGAGCTGGCTGGACTCGTTTAGCTGCTGGGTTGGGCTTGATTGAGCCTAAAGAACTTTCTGGAATTGATCCCATGGGCTGCAAGGATCTGATTTGAACTGTGTAGGGCTTGATGGATCAAGTTGAGAAGTTTGAGCATTTGGATATTTAATTTGACTGGTTTGACCAGTCAACTTGACTTGTTGGCTGGCTAGGTGGCAGAAAAGGGGTGTAGTGAGCTGTTTGGATGTATTGAATCTAATGCCAAAGCAAAGGAGATGAGGAATTAATAGGGTTAGACCATTTGAAAGCTCTTTAGAGACTTTGTTGACTGGGTTGACCAGTCAATAAGGCTGATGAAGTGGCAAGGAAAAGTTTAGGATATTTGTAGGGCTGATCAAATGGAGGCTTCATGTCATACCATCATGCCATTGGAGTTTGAATATTTGAAATAGGATTTAGACCACTTTGACTAAGTCCTAATGCTTTGACTTGATCAACTTGGCTTGGATTTGGTTTACCAATGGTTAAGACATGATTGAGCCATGAGTAGGAGTTGATTTGGGGTTTGAAAGAAGTCAATTGGGTTGAATGGATTAAAATGACCTATTTGAATCCTTAAGGGTTCATTGGGTCAACCTAGTTGACTAAGTCAACTAGGTTGACCCAGTGAGTATGATTAGGCTGGACAAGTTTGATTAGATATTTAGAGTCTAGTGGGAGTGATTCCAGGGTTTAAATAGGTCATTTCAATCAAATCACTTGTTTGGACCCTTAAGGAACCTCTTTGGTCAACCCTATTGACTTGGTCAACCAGGTTGACCCAGGGGTTGGGAATGGGTCCAACAGGTTTGGTTTGATATTTGAAACTTGCTGTAAGTGATTGCATTCAATTTGGAGGTCATTTGGTTTGAAATCCCTATTTGAGCCGCATAGGGGTATTTTGGTCATTTTGGGCTCATGACCACTAGGGGCTGAAATGAGTCCAGAAAAAAATGCATTTTATTGATCAACATATCAGGATTAATGGTCTGGAAGTGATTGGAAGCGTTGGAGGAAGCTCCAGGGTCAGGATCCATTGGATGAAAGGTCCAGTGGCATAGGCTATAAATATTTGAAGGATTTACAGCCTTTAAATTTGGATTTAGTTTCAGGGGTTAGAGACCTCAGAATGAGCTCAAATTTGGAGGGTTGACTCTAGAAACATGCTCCATCAGTATGAAACTGACAGAGACTGAATCAGAGTCCATTTGACTGGGTTTCGAAGTATTCAAAGATTCATTAGAAAAGGTCTTTAGAACAGGGTATTTGAGCTTGAGATCTGGGTCTGGAACTGACTGGGATTTGCATTGACTTGAGTTTGAGTTGGGTTTAGGATCTCATTAAAGACCTCATACAAAAATGAGGTCAACAACATTGAAGGAGAATCAAATTATAAAAGTTAGGAGTGGTTTAAGGAGATACTTAAAAAATGCCCTCACAATACTATACCTGATTGGTTGGTTATTCATATATTTTATAATAGGTTAGTAAAATCTTTTAGGTCAATCATAGATACTGCAACTGGAGGATATTTAATATCTAAGACATTTAAGGATGCTTATTAATTAATAGAAGAAATGATTAATAATAATTTCCAATGATCTACTAATAGGGTGAAACCTAAGAAAGAATATGGAGTTTACGAATCTAATATTTTGTCAATTCTTATTGCTCAAGTAGTTGGTATTTCAAAGAAATTAGATATTATTGGAGTTAACTAAGGATTTGGCTCATTTATACAATTAGAACAAACTCATTTGAATTCTATTGAGGATACTAGTGCATTAGGGATTAACATATAAATTTTATTGGAAGTCAAAATAATTCTTATTCTAATACATACAATCCAGTTTGAGGAACCATCCTAATTTTAGTTGGTCAAATAATTTTGGTGGAAGTATTCAGTGAAATTAAGGCCAACCTAATTAAGAAAAAAATTAAAATAATCCTCAGTAACCTATAATGAATCCTAGAATTCTTACCCTCTATGATTTAATCAAAATAACCAGTATGAGAATAGGAAGTCACCTTTGGAAGAGGTAGTAATTTAATTGGGAACTCCATTGCAGAGTCAAGCTACTTCAATTAAATACTTGAAAACTTAATTGATGCAACTTATAATATCTTTTAGTAGTAGACCTATTTTGTCTCCCCTTAGAAATACTGAAGTTAATCCTAAAGACGAGGGAAAAAAAATCTAGTGAAAACCACTTGAGGAGTGGTAATGAAGTACCCTAACCAAATTGATAAATCTATTCAAGTCTAGCTGAAAACAATAAACTTAGCACTGATGAGAGACAACCCATTTATTTTTATTATTTTTAATTACTATTAATACCATGTGTTTGTTTTATATTATTTTACATCTTATTAAGTTTCTTTATATTTAAATTTTTGTATATTATTCTGTAAAGTTATTGTACTTGATTTTATATTTAATTAAAATAAAGATTTTAATTAAAAATTATGTAAAATTAGGATAATAATAAAATCCTAGATTATAATTTGAATGAACATTGCATAATAATTCTTACTTTAAAAAACATAACGCTTAGGTAATCTATATCATTTAAGCTATTGAAATGATTTTGAATTTAGAAACTATACATTAACTTTTATTGACAACTGAATTGAAAACGAATAAGTAAATTTATAGGTTGGATATAAGTAGCTTAAATTAGAAAATCATATTTAAACTTGAAATTGTAACTAGAGAATTTATTGAATTCTTAAATTAATTCAAAAGGATTACAAGGGAAGAAAAAAAAATAGTTAATCAAAATCATAAGCATGTACTTCACAAAAAAAAAAAAAAGTGGTTTAAAATGAAAAAGATAAGTATATTAAAAAATTGGTATCAATTGTAGCTTGATTTCAATTGCATCCTACTATATAACTAAAAAGTTCAAAATTATAAAGATAAGTACATTAAAAAATTGGTATTAGTTGTAGCTTGATTTCAATTGCATTCTACAATTTAACTAAAAAGAATAACATAAGTAATATAATACATGTGATAGTGCACTTATGAAATCCCTATTTAAACTATGAGTAACTAATCCCTAGACTATATTATTCATTATGTATTCAAAAGTCAATTTTATATCTTAAAAGATAGTAAATAAATTCAAAATAAGCAATAATAATGATGAATGATTAGGATAAATGTTATAACTTTTAAAATTTAAATTATAACTTGTTCATTCCAAATTACTTCTAGACAATGCTGTATTATCCTATATTTTAGTAATTTTAAATTATTAAATCTTACTTTGACTATTAAGGTGAACTAGGAGTGAATATAAGTGTTTCTTGAGGACAAGCAAGATTTTAAAATGGGGAGAATTTGGTAAGTATAAATTATAAATTATTTTAATTATATTAAATTCAATAAAAATGTGTTATTTTAGTTATATTTGTATATAAATTATATATAAAAAAACAAAAATTATAAGTATTGGATATCACTGCAGCATCGACAAGGATTATACTGCAACGTTGTATCAATCAACACCGAAGCACTTATTTGAATTTGATGATGCTAACCTTCTCTATTTGTAAGCTCTACGGAATCATAGACATCAATTCCATGGCATATCACAGCATCACTGCACACAAAATCTACACCGCAATATTGGGTGTCTAGGAAAAATTTATGGAGCGCTAACCTTTCTAATGCTGCGGCACTGGAATGTCATTCCAAGCATTGTAATACTCACATTTTATAGCATAGTGGTGGAATATTTATAGTTGCTAAGAGTCACATCGACTTAAAAAAGATATAGATCGATTCGAGCTGTAACCGTGACATGTCATTCAGTGCCACATTGGAGCCGACACTATTGTGTCGATGCACTAGTTCATTTTTTACCGTCATTGCCCCACCCTATCCATCATCACAGTGCTTGAATCTGATCATTTACTTATTTTGAATGGATTATGGTTTAGGTCCATTGTTTCTATTATAGTAAGTTCTATTGTTTATAGTATTCAGTTTCATGAGTGAAAATTCAGTACTTTTCAGCGTATTTCTTTAGTGTCCCCTAAGAGTGAAGTCTAAGTGAGGCTAGGAAAGTGTAGGATACAATCTTTGGGAGAGTTCAGCCATTGTTTGTATATACAACTCTATAAGTAAATGAAGGAGCATAAAGAAGATACTTTGACCATCTTGATAATGAATTTCTTACTATTTCTTGTGTACTTTGTTCTTCTACAATATAATGAATATGAGTTTGCTTGTTATTTCTTTAATGCATGGCTAGATTTCTTATTTGGGAATAATAATATAAAGTGCATGTTAAGTACTAATGTAGACTCTTATTCTTTAATGAAAATAATGATATTTTAAACATATCCCATTCTTCATTTAATGCATATAATAGATTTGTGTAGTTAAAAGATACTATGATGTATAGCCTCAACGGAGAAATGCAAGACTTAATAAGAATATTGAAATGGAATATTAGCATGCATATACATTGGAGGTTTGAATATTCAAGGTTTTATTAAGATAATAAAATTGTAGGAAGACTAACAATCATTCTTTTAACCCCTACACGCTCGACAGAAACCTAGGGATTCACATGCTCTAATCCATATATATAATTAAAAGTCTCACTAGGAAAAATATATTATTTACATACATTAGTCTAAAACATTTTATTAAAATTGTATCAACTATATTACTTTTTTTCATTCAATGGTAGGAACTCTAAGACTTTATTTTTCATTCCAGTAGGATAAATTCATGCAATTAGAGTAAGAAGTAATAGTTTTTGGTGGTATAGAAGAGCACTTTCTTATGGGTTTGACACTCTACCACTTTATTACTGATTCGACACATATACTTGTGTAGATTAGTGGATAATTATAAATTTTATATAAAAAATTTAAGCATATTTCGAATTCAGTGAGTTTCATAATAGCTTACCATTAACTTATCACATCGTATGACCCACATCATGCGTAGGCACCTCACCCTTTATTTGCTTTGTTACCTACAACATGCTACCTCTTAGTCGTGCTCGTGACTAAGAGTCCTTGCCCTTGCCCACTCATGTAGTCCCGCTTGCTCTCACTTACACGGTCACACATATGTGCTCACTCTAATTTCATTCACCTGCACCTATGCCCCCTTATCCTCTTCCCCTTGTGAGTTACACAATCCTGCCCTCTTTTGCAGTCGCACAGTCTCGATGTTGCCAGTGCTGACACTTATGTGCTGCACTCTAGCACCTGTGGGTTATTAGGTCAGTTCAGGTCAACCTAATAACCCATATGATGTTACGGATCTATGGTTTATGATTTTGATGATAGCAAATATTCCTTTTTTCTCTACGATTACCTTATGTGCTAACGTTTCAGGTCCACACGATCAGATTGCAATATGGAACCAGCTCAAGATTGGGTAGACTAGGCCTGTGTCAGTTTGTAATCTTTTTTCTTTCTTGAGTCTATTATATTTGGTGTGGCATTTGATGACTTGTATATTGGAAGATTTTCTATTGTGCCCTAAAAGGTTTCTATTTTTGGTAACATCGTCCGGGACGATATTTATATCGTCCTGGACGATCTGACAAAAGTAGAAATCCTAATTAGGGCATCCTCTTTAAAGCAGCCGTCTTTATGCAAAACATATCGTCCTGGACGATTTTATATCGGCCGGGACGATCTGCTCAATTCAGCAAGAATCTGCCGCCATATCTACTTAGGAAATACTTATTTTTGGACATCGTCCCGGTGGATCGTCCTGGACTATAAATATCGTCCCGGCCAATCCAGAGCAATTTTTCCAAAATTTCTCAGGCAGTTTTGGAAAGCAATCAATGGGGATTTCGTCCAGGCCGATCGCAAAATCGGCCGGGACGATTAGACATCGTCCAGCTTCATTTTAGGGCGATATTCAGGACGATTTTCCTCATATTTGTGCTAATCGGCCAGGACGATTTGGATATCGGCCAGGACGATAATGGCGGCAACTTGCATTAATGAGCTCGTTTTGAGAGCCTCTATTTAAGCTATGGCAAGGCACTTTGTAAGTGTCTTTGGCAGCCATTGTAGCTTCGTTCTTGTGGGGGAAACTTGAAGAGAGAGCTTGAAAGGGAGAGAGGAAAGGGTGGAGTTTGAGAGGGAGAAGATCCTGTGAGGGGGAGGAACTCAAGGGAGTGTGGTGGGGGATCCACACGGTTGCTCTGGCAAACTCGCACCTTAGTACCATCGGATTCAAGGCTTGTCTCGAGGTAAGTTCACCAAAGAAGAAGTCTCTTTGGTGTCAAAGGACCCGGCGACTCCGCCGCACCGGGGGAGGTGGAAGTGATTTTGTAAGGGCTTCTCCGCCTAGCCGTGGGGGCTAAAGGAGAGACACTAGTTTAGTGCAATACTTGGGGGTGCCTCCAAGGAGTGGACGTAGGTCGAGGTTTGACCGAACCACTATAAATCCGGTGTGTTCTTTCTTTTTACTGCTTCTGCATTTTTAATTTCCGCACTTTGATTGTGGTGATTTGGATTGTGTTTTGGTTTTAAAGTTTTCCAATTCACCTCTCTCTTTAATTAGCTTGGGATTAAGTTCATGAGGGCCTAACATCCCGAACGAACTTTCAAGTGGTTTCAGAGTGGTTTTTCATAAAATAAGTTTTTAAAAGCTTTTGAATTTTGATCCATGGCTAATTTTTCAAATCGTAATGTTGCGGAAGGATATTCAATCACCAGACCTCCTTTATTTGAAAATATGTCATTTGATTTTCGGAAAACTCGCATGTCTATTTTCTTGCAATCGATTGATTTTCGCATGTGGCATATGATTTTAACTGGTTATTCATCACCGTCACGAATTGTTAATGGAGTTAAAATTGATATTCCTTTTAATCAGTGGAGTAGGGAAGAACAAGTAAATGCTCAATTGAATGCAAAGTCTTTAAATTGCTTTTTCTGTGCTTTAAATTCTGATGATTTTATGTTAGTATCCATGTGCACTACCGGTAAGGAAGTTTGGGATAAATTGCACAACATATACGAAGGCACTATTGAAATCAAGCAATCCAAGTTGAATTTGTTAATGCATGATTTTGAATTATTTTCCATGAAACATTTTGAAACGATCTTAGACATGTATACCAGATTTATTCAAATTTTAAACTCATTACATGCTTTAGGAAAAGATTTTTCAAATTTTGAAAAAAGTTAACAAAATTCTTCGATATCTACTGGATAAATTTGATTCTAAAGTTGTTGCAATTTGTGAATCTAAAGATTTGAATGATTATTCTATTGATAATTTGATTGGCTCACTCATTGCCTACGAGCAAGGTTTGGGTCAAAGACTTTTGGATGCAGGTGAAACGATCGTTCTAAAAGCTGAAGATATGGAAAGAGGAAGCTTAGTTGGTGACGATAGCAATGTCTTGTCAAGCAAATCACAAAGCTCACCAACGCATAAGCAAAAGTGGAAAAAAGGTAAAAATAGTAAGGATGTTAATATTTCCTCTGACATTATTTATTTTCGATGTAGGAAACCTGGACATATGAAAAATGAGTGCCCTAATTTAAGAATTCTTCATACAAAAGAAAAGGGCAAGGAAAAACAAACTTTGAACTGGGGAAATAATGAAAGGCAAAAAATCTCATGGGCAGATCTGGTCTCTGAAGCATCGGACCAGGAGAGAGATAATGGTTAAGAGCCTTTCGTGGTTTTTGTGTTTTACTTTTTTTTTGTGTTTTTTAGTTTTGTTTATTTTTTTGAATTTATTTTTTTTCCTTTCGTTGAAGTTTTTTCTGATCAACACACACACTCACTTTTCTAAAAATGAAAAATCTACTTCCTGTTTTTCTTGAAATCTTTGGTAAGTTGTGTTTGACTTCTCTAAAACATTCAAAGGAAGGAAACTCGTATTTTTGTTTCTCTTTCTCTCTTTTTAAAGAGGTTATTTTACTTTTGATTCAAAATCTTCATCATATTTTAAATTGGATTTTGAAACTATTTTTTTTATCTCCCTACATTTTTTCTATCGCATAGAAATCTTTTGCAAGATTGTTGAATCCACCTTAAAATTTTCTTAATCAAGTTGTTCGTGTTGTCAATAATTTGGGTTTACTTTCGTTTTGAAAATATAAGAAAGAAAGCATACTTTTTGAAAAAAAAAAAGTGGCCAATGATACCAAACCAAAAGATGCGCAATGACGCCAAATTGAAAAAAAAATATACATAATGTGTATTAAAATCAAAAGATGCTCAAAGAGCCATTCAAGTGATAAAGGGCATAAAATGAGCCCACAAAAAAATATGCTTATTTTTTTCTTATACTACTAAAAACTTAAGAAAATCCTTGATATGTTCGAAACTTGTGCTTGAAAATCTTGGTTCCTGATTCAACAATTCGTGCATTGATCTTCTATTAGATATGTTTTATGAAAGGAGTTTTGAAAAATTGATGTTTCTTTTTCCCATTTATTCCTTGATTTGGATATTGGATTAAAAAGTTTTTGAGCCTTTTAAAGAATGAGTTTGGATTATCAAATTATGAATTTCTAACCTTTTTCTGGGCTATGCGTTGTCAATCCAATTCTACTAAGTTTTTGATTAAAACTAAGAGGTAACTTTCTCATTTTAAGAATAATTGTTTTTTCACTAGATCAGAACACGTTTTTTGTCTTTTGTTTTATTTTTTTATTTGTGCCTCCTCTCTTTTTGATAATGTCAAAGAGGGAGAACGTATTGTTGAATTTTTGTACTGTTATCGTGTTTGTATCTTGTTTTCAAAAAATTAAAAACAACAAAAATATTTTTATCTCCCTTATTTTTTAAAAGGTTGTTAGTAAGGGGAGATTAGGGAGAAAATAGTCTTTTTTGAAAATTCAAATTGAAATGTTTTGCCATCATCAAAAAGGGGGAGATTGTTACGGATCTATGGTTTATGATTTTGATGATAGCAAATATTCCTTTTTTCTCTACGATTACCTTATGTGCTAACGTTTCAGGTCCACACGATCAGATTGCAATCTGGAACCAGTTCAAGATTGGGTAGACTAGGCCTGTGTTAGTTTGTAATCTTTTTTCTTTCTTGAGTCTATTGTATTTGGTGTGGCATTTGATGACTTGTATATTGGAAGATTTTCTATTGTGCCCTAAAAGGTTTCTATTTTTGGTAACATCGTCCGGGACGATATTTATATCGTCCTGGACGATCTGACAAAAGTAGAAATCCTAATTAGGGCATCCTCTTTAAAGCAGCCGTCTTTATGCAAAACATATCGTCCTGGACGATTTTATATCGGCCGGGACGATCTGCTCAATTCAGCAAGAATCTGCCGCCATATCTACTTAGGAAATACTTATTTTTGGACATCGTCCCGTTGGATCGTCCTGGACTATAAATATCGTCCTGGCCGATCCAGAGCAATTTTTCCAAAATTTCTCAGGCAGTTTTGGAAAGTAATCAATGGGGATTTCGTCCAGGCCGATCACAAGATCGGCCGGGACGATTAGACATCGTCCAGCTTCATTTCAGGGTGATATTCAGGACGATTTTCCTCATATTTGTGCTAATCGGCCAGGACGATTTGGATATCGGCCAGGACGATAATGGCGGCAACTTGCATTAATGAGCTCGTTTTGAGAGCCTCTATTTAAGCTATGGCAAGGCACTTTGTAAGTGTCTTTGGCAGCCATTGTAGCTTCATTCTTGTGGGGGAAACTTGAAGAGAGAGCTTGAAAGGAGAGAGGAAAGGGTGGAGTTTGAGAGGGAGAAGATCCTGTGAGGGGGAGGAACTCAAGGGAGTGATGTGGGGGATCCACACGGTTGCTCCGGCGAACTCGCACCTTAGTACCATCGGATTCAAGGCTTGTCTCGAGGTAAGTTCACCAAAGAAGAAGTCTCTTTGGTGTCAAAAGACCCGGCGACTCCGCCGCACCGGGGGAGGTGGAAGTGATTTTGTAAGGGCTTCTCCGCCTAGCCGTGGGGGCTAAAGGAGAGACACTAGTTTAGTGCAATACTTGGGGGGTGCCTCCAAGGAGTGGACGTAGGTCGAGGTTTGACCGAACCACTATAAATCCGGTGTGTTCTTTCTTTTTACTGCTTCCGCATTTTTAATTTCCGCACTTTGATTGTGGTGATTTGGATTGTGTTTTGGTTTTAAAGTTTTCCAATTCACCTCTCTCTTTAATTAGCTTGGGATTAAGTTCATGATGGCCTAACATCCCGAACGAACTTTCATATGAGTCAGGTTTAGGTCTAACTTTAGGACCCATTTACTAAATTGGGTTGGGTTCAGGTCTACCAAATTGGACCCAGGTTAACTTCACATTTCACCCAAACTCGACCTGAATACGCATTTTGGCACCCCTAATTCATATGATCGCTAATTGGAAGTCATAAAAAGCTAAAGATTGATTAAGAGTCATAAGCAGCTAGGGAGACTGATCCATATAATTCATTGATTGGGATTCATAAGGAGTTAGAAACTAATCGGGAGTCATGAGGAGCTGGAGTGACTTATCTACGTGATTTACTGATTGAGAGTTACAAGGAGTTGGAGACTAATTAGGAGTCATAAGGGTAGGAGCAAGATCAAGATACCCTCATTTAAATATTTGATAAATAATTAGAGTATTTATATATAATAAATAATACTAATACATGATAAGAATATTAATATAATTACTTTACAAATAATTGATTAACTAATCTGATTGAATGAATAATAAGATTGATTGGATGATGAAGACTGATTGAATGGTTGATTGACTAAATGGCATTAACTCAGCAATATAATTGCTGATTAATAGACTGAAATGTGATATATGATAAATTGATAAATTAATATAGGTGATCGATGCATATAACATATATTAACTCATAGTTTTTCTTATATAATTTATAACATATTGTTTCTCTTTTACCTTGTATTGATTTCAGTGGTAAGTTTTGGTTACTTGTTTTCTATATGCTCGTTACTTAATTTTATGTAAATACAGGTAAAGGTAAGGAGTATGCAGTGTAAGGTTATATAGTGATGCTAATTTAGTTCAATTTCCAATTCTTTTTCTAATTCTTTGGTTTTATGTATTCTTTTGTAACGGATAATGACTATTGTATATATTATTTTGGACTTTGAGCCTTATAGTAGAATATAAATATTGACTACTATAGAAATGAAATTTTATAATTTGTTATTTATATATTTTTGTATTTCTTTCTAAATGAAATTAGCCAGCTCTTATTGTCAATTATCTGGATGGTGATGATCTTGCTATAAATGAATATTGGGTGTTAATAAAACATAAGAAATAAATAAAATTCTTCCACTTTAAATTTTAGAGCGTGACACAAATAATCTTTTAAAGAAAATTGTAATTCTTCAAGGCTCTTCCAACTCCCTCATTAGAATCCATCATTAGTAGTTCATATTTAAAACCGTGTATCAATGCTTTCTTAAATCAATAAAAAGAGCATCTTTTGTAAGCAATGATATACACTAGTGGAATAATTAGGCTAAGATCCATGTTTTTTTACCTTTTTTTTTAGTTTTCCTCAGAAATTAAGTATCTATCTTGCAATACCTATTACATTTGTATGCGTAATAGATCATTATTCAAAGCTAAGATATTAGAATATCTCTCTGTTATCATAAATATTCTTACACATAACAATTTGGGTCCATCTATGTGAAGCTACTCTAGGATGGAAGCAACCATTGCTACAAACTCAAAAAGTTGTTCTCATCAACGTTTTAGGTAGGACTAATTATAGTAGGACAATCTCGTTATTGTATACTAGATTATTAGTTTTAAAAGAAACACATTAAGAGTAATGGAAACCTTAATTATAACCTTGAAAGAACATTGCCTTAGGCATGATTATAATTAGAAAACTCTTTTCTTTCATTCATTATTGCATTAGTTTTAAGAGAAAAAGATTAGCGCTAAAGGCTATCCATGGTTATAAAGTTAAAAGGATGTTCATTTTGTCATCTCGGGCATGATTATTTTTGAGTTTGTCCTTCTCTTCACCATCATTTTGTAGATCCAAGGTAACCATGCTAAAAGTTTAGTTTCTTAAAGTTTCTCATAATTATAAGAAATATTTTAAGAATGTTTTTAGTGAATTTTAAACTATATACACAATCCCTAATTGAACTTTTACCCTTGGGAAAGCTCATAACTATGACCTCAAGAGGTCAATAACAATATAAAATAGACCTTTTTTTTTTACTTTTAATTTAGGACACGTATGCATTCACTCCCACTCATTCAAGGTACAATCAATCATGGGGGGATTAAATTTAATCTCTTCCCTATAGGCTAATATTATGGAATAAAAGTTTAACACAAAAAAAAAATCAAAGAGGTAAAAAATGCTTTGTAGGTTTTGGTAAACCTTTTCAATATGGGATGATGCCATAGAGTAACATTCAAACAAATAATTTGTAATTATTGTTATAATGTTTGGTTTATTTGCAATGACCTAAATTAAACTTACTAAGAGCTATGAGTTTATTTATAAATTTTATGAATTTGATTTAAGAAGGAAATTATAAGTAGAAATTTTCTGTGGGAGCACAATGGCATTGGGATGGGGAGCATAGTGGCGCTAAGCTCTCTATTTGATAGAATAAATTTAAGTTGTTAAGAGCATTACGAATTGGCCCTTCCAATGTTGCCTTCTCAATTTGTTAAAAAACACTTAGGAGCACTACAGAGCTAAGGGAGTGATACTAAGGTCTCTATATATAAGAAGTTTTTAGAAATGAATTTTCCTTGGGAGCGTAATGACGTTGGGGAAGCCAATGCCATGATGCTAAGTCCAATTTTAAGTATTTCTATAAATATCTAAAACCATTAGCCAGATCTCATTTCATCACTTTCTTCTAGAAAGTAGCTAGGAGAAGAGAAAGTAGAGGAGAAAAAAGAAATAAAAAAAAGAAGCTAGGGTTTTGGAGATGCGCTACAATCTAGGATCCCTAGTCCGTGATTTTGTTGATAACAAATATTATCGATTGAGTTGTTACTTTTCTCATTGAATATTTTAGATATTTATTCTATCTATGAGCATTAACATTACAGGTATGGCATACACTGCTTAAGGCTACTAAAAGCTCAAGAATGGGCAGAATAGGAATGCCAAGTAGATAAAGTCTGTAATTTTTTTTCTTTATTTTTTATTTCTTGAGTATGACCACATAAGAATATATGTAATTGGGTGACCGTGCACACACACAGGGGGAGTGAGATAAATTTTAAAAGTTAAAATTTTACACTAATCATATTGTACGACTTACAATCATACTATACGATCAGTAGTATAGAAAAGAGTGGGCATAACAGCTATTTGAATAATTAGTTTCTGTGAACTAATTGTACTGTACGGTTTGGATCGTACTATATGATTCGTTATAATCTGAAAACCCTAGACGCCAAATTAAATTAAGTAAAACTTTGAAATTTTATTTTTGAACTAATTACTATACAAATATTTAAAATCATGCTTAAATTATCCCTGTAATTAGTGATCAAATCATAGTTTAATTAATGATAGCTGATCGTACTGTACGATATTGATCGTAGAGTATAATTAATAGAGACAATTTGGTCATCCCAAAGAACATACCAAATGAAACGATGATTTTTGAACTAATCATATTATATGATATTTATATCGTGCTACATGACCCATTGAAATAAACTAACTGTATTGTACAATGAGAGCAATATGGGATGATTAACAAAGATGATTTGCAATTAAACCAGGAATTTTCTTGTATAAATATGGGAAATAAAATAGATCATATGGGATGATATCTAGATTGTACTATACAATGTGTTAAAAAAAAATGAACAGCTTGATTGAATGACTGTTTACACCATACTGGATGGGTCTAGTTTTTGAAGTGATCATATTGTATGAACTCTAATCATAATGTACGAATAGTTATGACCAACCTGAATAATTTAGGTTTCATGAAACCAATTCTTAAGTGTTGGTTTTAGAGAATCTCAAGAGAATTATGAGAGGATTGTATGAATATTGAAGGAACTCTGAGAGGAGCTATTGAGAAATTCAGGATTTGAGAGGAAAGGGAAGGTAAGGTTGAGTGAGAGGGGATCGCACGGTTGCTCCAGGCTAGCTAAACCCTTGCTCCTCTTATGGCCTTCGTGAGTCCTTGGAAGCTCTCTCAGGAGAAAGGTTTCAAGTTAAGTTCTTGAGGTACTCTACCTTCTCTAGGAGGGAGAAAAAGGAGCTGAGGTTCTCTGCCTTCTCTAGGAGGGAGAAAAATGAGTCAAGGCTCACTTCCATCATCGAGAAGGTGTCATAGCGTATGACACTTCATTGCATCAGGTTTGGTGGAAGTGAGTCTTAAGGGCTTCTCCGCCTTGCTATGGGAGTTAAAGGAGAGTTACTTACTGTTAGTGCAATACTCTGAGTGGAGGGATCTGGGGAGTGGACGTTGGTCAAGTTTGACCAAACCACCATAAAAATCTCTAGTGTATTTTTTTTCCTTTTCACACTTATATTTTTCTACATTTTATTTCTATTTTAACTTCTGGGAAAAAATTGGTGATTATCACTTCATTTCGTAAGTCAAAATATCATCATAGTTAAATCAATATTCTTGATAAACTCGTTCACTTCCGTAATAAATTAGAATTTGGTATTTTTAATTTTAGAAACTTTTTCAAAAATAGTGTCATCATTATTTTGAAGTTGGAAATAAATTGTAAAATTACCTATTCACCCCCCTCATGGTGAGCCTCTCAGGCTAGTTTCTTTAGGTTTAATAACCTTCATGAACTTTCAAGTGGTATAAGAGAAGGTTTCAAAAATAATGTTTTAGAAAACTTTTGAAAAATTATCAATGACTCATTTTGGTAATCATAATACTTTGGAGGGTTATTTATATACCGTCCACCACTATTTAAAAATATATCTTTGATTTATGGAAAATATGCATGTATACTTTTTTATAATCAATTAACTATAGAATTTGGCATATGATTCAAAATGGCTATTCACTTCCATCGCATGTAGTTAATGGTGTCAAAACTGATATTCCTTTTACTAAATAGAGTTATGAGGATAGAGAACTCATATAGTTAAATGCTAAATATTTGAATTATTTATTTTGTGCTTTAAAATCTGAATACTATATGCAAGTTTTTATATGAACTATAGGGAAGAAGATTTGGGATAGATTATATACCACTTTTGAGAGAACTAGTGAAGTTAAATAGTAACTGAAACCTAGCGAGACTATAACTGAAATGTATACTAGTTTCACCAAAATAATGGCATCCTTACTGCACTAGGTAGAGAACTATCAAACTCTAAAAATGTTAATAAGATTCGACATTGCTTACCTAGTTCATATGATACCAAGATAACTACAATTATTGAATCTAAAGACATGAATGTTTATTCCATTGACAAATTGCTTGGGTAACTCATTGCCTACCAGCAAGGAGTGAGTCAAAGGCAAAGTGATGCAAGAGAGAAGAAGAAAGAGAGAATTGTACAACTAAAAGAATAATTTGGATATTGAGATTTCTACAGTAGAGGAGGATGATGACATAGCCCTAATGACATGACAATTCAAGAGTTTTCTGAGAAGAAAATAGAGACGTCATCAACACAATTGGAGCAAAGGTAAAAGCAACAAAAATAGTAAAGCATTTTTTGATACAATTTTCTTTGATTTCAAGAAACTATGCCACCTTCGAGCTGAATGCCCTAACCAAAAGACTCACCGGTTTAAGGAAAAGGGTGAAGAGAAACCAAAGTTCAAGAGGGGCAAGCAAAAGATGAAGAGAGTTTTGAAAGTTCATGAGAGTTGTTAAACCCTAAAGAAGTAGCCTGAGGCTAACCAAGATGGTTGAATTGGATGTTTAAAAAATTCTTGAAACACAAAGAAATTCTTTAAAACCTTTCAAACCCACACCCGATAATTGACACAACAAATATGAAAATAAGTAAATTTCTTAAT
Source organism: Dendrobium nobile (assembly GCA_022539455.1). Lineage (NCBI taxonomy): Eukaryota > Viridiplantae > Streptophyta > Magnoliopsida > Asparagales > Orchidaceae > Dendrobium > Dendrobium nobile. The sequence continues at coordinate 34,783,310 of CM039722.1, read as the reverse complement.
AATGAAATAAAATAGATTTTTCAACCTCACATATAATTACATAAAACAAAGTATGAAAAATAATCAAAATAAACATACCAGAATTTATAGTGGTTTGGTCAACCTGACCTACATCTACTCCTTGCAGACTCCCTCTCTAAGTATTATGTTAAACATTAGCGACTCTCCTTTTACTCCCACAACAAGGTGGAGAAGACTGTACATATGCTGTTTCACCATTTCGTTGTGGCAGAGAATCATTACTCTTTTATAGGCAGAGAACCTCAATTCTATTTTCACCCTCCAGGTGATGGTTAGAGAACCACAACACTATTTTCACCCTCCAGGTGATGGTCAGAGATCCACGATCATTGCTGAATAAGTTCTCCTCTGAAGCCACAGAGAATCCAGACAGATGCTTGTAGATACTAGGCAAGATTCTTACTTGGAGCAACCTTGTAAATCCCCTCATAACTTCTCCCTCACAAAATATCCCTTTATTCTCTCATAAAGCTTTAATTTTTCTCCCCCTCAAGGCTCCTTCTCATGAAGTCTCACTAACCTTATATTTTCTAACAAGAGTATTAGAAAACCTTAAGTAGTGGGCTTCAAGAAACCCTAATTTTCAAGAGATTTGCCTTTTGTTCATATAATACGATACACATAACATACAAAATGATCAGAGCAATTTAGAATCATCTAGCAAGTTCGTGTAGATGAACAGTTCAACTTTTATAACATTTCATACAGTACGATCCAAAAATCGTACGACATGAATTGTAGAAATTCCATTTGTTTGATCGGGATGACCCTTGGGATGGCCAATTTTGTACACTGTCAATCATCCAACACTGTGGACATTCTACAAAACAATCAATACAAAAATCATGAGTTTCATTTAGTACAATCTCTGGGATGACCAATTTTGTACAAAAGTAATCGTACAGTATGAACTATATCATATAGTAAGATTGAGCATAATAGTTATCTATGATTTGATTGCCTAATATTGATGGATTAATTAAGAAAGATTTAAGTAGGGTGTACAGTACGGTCCAAATTGTATTGTATGGTTAGCATAATTAGCATCTTCTTTAACCTCTAGCTACTAGGGTTTTGAGAGAGCACAACAAATCATACTGTACAAATTTAAATCCTGCAACACAAAACAAAGTCATACAGTATGAAACTAAAATCGTACAATATAATATACTTAAAAAATAAACTATCTTAAAATCAATTTTCTCTCTCCCCTTATGTGTGTGTGCATGATTTCTCAATAATGATATCAACCCAATTACATGATACGACTCAAGAAGGAAAAACAAATACATAAAAAATTGAAAAGTATTGATTGTAACCCTAGTCTACCATGTCTTGTGCTGATCAGAATTGCTAGTGAACGATGGAATAATTTCCTAAAACATTAGTACACAAAAAAAAAAAAAAAACATAACAGAAATAAGATAAAGCATTAATAGACATAATAATATTTATTATCATCAAAATCATAGTATTTGAATTAGATTTGCAAATATCTTCCTCCTTTTTATGATGACAAACATAGTTTTTTTTTTAGATTTTCAAAAAATTGCTTTCCTCTAAACTCCCCTTTAGATGAAAATCAATTATAAGAAAGTGAGTGCAATTTTTTTCAAAGTAATATTACAATAACAACCAAAATAACAAAATACTACTCCCCGTTTTGACATCACAAAAAGAGGGAAAATAACATGAAAGAAAAAATAGAAATAAAAACAAGAAATTATAAAACAAACAAGCTCGGGACGTCTAACAACTCGAGGTAAAAAAAATCACAGGCATGAGAACTCTCGTGGGCATTTTTCAGAATGTAATAAACATACTCTACAAATAGAAAGGATTAAATAAGTGCTAACTTAATTGCAACTAAGGGATTTAGATTCTAGAGTTTGTGCACCCAGTTTAAAATCTTCACAGGGAAAAATTCTTTGTTTAAATAAAAATCTAATTTAGGAATTACAATTAGATATGAAAACTTAAACTTTTTAGGCTACTAGCATGAAATATATCAAATAGAATATTACTGTAAAAGTGATGAATGAAGAACCAAGATTATCTAAAATCAAGTATTAAACATATTATGAAACTCAATAATTTTATAAGATTTAAAAAATTACTATAAAGAAAAGTTAATTTAAGTTGGGCTCATTTTGTGTCTATTTTATCATATTTCGATGTATATTTGTGCATCTTTTATTTTTGATAGACTTAGTGAATCTTTTATTTTTGACATCATTATGTATCTTTGGATTTTGGGCTCATTTTGTGTCTCTTTTTAATTTTTTGCAAATTGCTCGATCTCTAAATTTTTAAGTATCTCAGTTGTAAAGATTATCTTCCAAATAGAGCAGAAGAGTAACTCACTCTCTTATATAGAGATGAATAATCTACAAAATAAACTTGATATTTCTAATAGAAATAAATAGTCTAATTTATATAAAATAGTGAATCTCATTTGTCAAATTGCACAGTATATTCATGTTATAAAAAGAATATAGTTGAAAAGAAAAATGTTTTCATTTCAACCATCTCAACTCCAATTCGATTTATATTTTGAAGTTCACACAAGAAATTAACATACAAAGGAAATAAGAATGCATGTGTAAAATCATGAATTTTTATCCCTTTAAGTTTTTTAAAAGTCAGCAATTACTCATTTAAAATTTTAAGTAAGAATAGAAGTATTTTTAGTGCAAACAGAAAAGAGCATTGCAGAGAGTTCATTCGTATAGTACGATCTAAGTCAAATAGTATGATCAGGAAAAATACATTTCTCTTTAACAACAAATTTCTCAAGTAAAGAGCACATAAAAAGAGATCTAAGAGCACATAGTCTACTTGAAAGAAAAGATAAATATCACTTGAAAGTGAAAAAAAATAAACACACACACACACACACACACACACACACACACACATATATATATATATATATATATATATATATATGCTTAAGGAATTTTCTATTTGATTTATGGCTTTAAGGGGAGGTCCACATTAATATTTAGGGAGTGACGACCATGTATTGCACATTTTTTACAACTTATAGATTTATGCAGTTAATATTTTAAGGACTTAAAATTTTTTTTTGATTGATAAAGACTTCAATAACCAACAAGGCTGGGGGGGGGGGGGTAGTAATTAATGTGTTATCCAAAATCCATTTACTTAAGCATGTATATTTTAGTAATATTTAAATGTGAATCTTTTGAAATTACATTCATGAACATCTAAACTCCATTCTTAAATACTTGTAGCCAAAATAAATGCCTCAAAGAGATGAATACATTGACATTAAAAGTGATATGATCCAAATTTAAATGAGCCCAAATTGAGCACTTTAAGTGTGATTAAAATCTTTGTGACATTAATTAAAGGACTGAGTGATTTTCAAATATTGTATGGTTATATTCAAATCAAGCATCTCTACGAGATAAATTGAACAAACTTAAGATCACTTAATTTTGACATCATTAAATCATTAAAACATTTAAAGAATAATTTATAATTACTTGAATCATTATGAGATATCTAATGTGATTTTTTTTTAATTTAACAATGATGACACTCTCAAGAAATTATAAACAGCCTAAATTTTCTATATGAGAAGGGCCTTAACTAAAGAAGGAGAAAGAAAGAGCTCAAATGTTTAAAGAATCATAGAGCTTTATCTTGCCAATACAGTCAGACCACCATTTGAAAGTTCATTAGGGATGTTAGACCCTTTATGAACTGGCCCAAGGCAATTAAGAGAGAGGTGAATTGGTATTTAAAAAATCTTTCTTAAAATCAAAGCACAAACAAAACCAAAATTCACCACAAAGAAAACACAATTCAAAAATTAAATGCGGAAATAATAAAGGAAAGAACACACCAGATTTATAGTGGTTCGGTCAACTCGACCTACGTCCACTCCTCAGAGGCACCCTCCGAGTACTGCACTAAACTAAGTGTCTGTCCTTTAGCCCCCACAGCTAGGCGAAGAAGCCCTTACAAAATCACTTCCACCTTCCCCAGTGCGACGGAGTCGCCGGGTCCTTTGACACCAAAGAGATCTTCTTCTTCTGTGAACTTCCCTCAAGACAAGACTTGAATCCGATGGTACTAAGGTGCAAGCTTACCGGAGCAACCGTGTGGAATCCCCCTCCACACTCCCTTGAGTCCTCCCTCACAGGATCTTCTCCCTCTCTCAAACTTCACCCTTTCCTCACTCCAGTTGGCTTCAAAAATTTGCGCCCCAGCCTCCCCTGCGTAGGAGAGTTTTAATGATGTTCCGGGTCAAATTTTTAGAAGGCAGATGAACTTTGGGATAAAGTACTACCCATAGATTTCACCCTCATTTTGTGAGGACTTTAAAATCTGGTTCTAGGTTTCCCATAGGCGCAAGCACCTATGGTTAATTACTCCTCTCGATCACGAGAGAGCACTTTCGATTAAGCCTAGTCATTAAGTAGGTACGAAATACCTAGCATATAGTAGCAGCATATGAAATTGAAATTATAAATTTATTATTTTTATATACTTAAAGCGGATGGTAGGGGGAATCATGATGAGCCCGATCAAGATCCCATGGTTCCGTCGTCCCAGGCCATCGTGGTCCCTAGTCTACTTAGTCAGAGGAGGTAGTCGACCACACCTGACAGAAGGATCCTTGTCGGCAGCCATGGGTTGCTTCGTCCAAGGGTACCTTGTAGACTTGGGGTGAATGCTTGTTTAAGGAGACAAATTTTAGTCAACCTTAACTAATAGAAAGCTTTATGCCTTATTGAGTGCACCCTATGATTCATTATACACGGGGCTTTTAACCATTAGAGGACATACGGGCTTTGACCGTAACCGTAATATAATTGTGCTATTTTGTAGCAAAACCACCCGGTCAGAGGGCACATGCCACATCCCCGCTGGCGAAAAATCATTTCAGAATGAATCACAATGATACATTCAATTAGTCATTTTTGCTCTTTGTGAGCTAAAGTTATTCTAAAATTTATCATCCTTAACAAATGTTTGTGAATGATGTATGGATTTTTGCTTTAAATTTTAAATAATAAATTTTATTTGAATATTATTGAGATTTTATTCCAAATATGATTTAATTTTGAAATTTGGAAGTATTTTACATGTTTGAGATCCCCTCCGGTTGAGATTATTAGCTTTCAACACGGCCATCATCGGGGTAACTTTGGCATTTCAAAATATTTATATTATGTAGAAATTTGAGGTCATTTTGAATATTTAATCCCCTCCGGTTGATATAAACATTCAACACGGTCATCATCGGGGATTTATCGAAGCTATTTGGAAATAGTTGCATTTCACGAGCATTTGGAGGCATTTGAAGGTGTAGAGTCCCCTCCGGTTGATATAGACATTCATCACGGTCATCATCGGGGCTTGAATAGCATGTATTTTAGGCTTTTAAAATTTAATATGCATTCTTTTTGATGTGATGATTTGCTTCTCTAGGTGGTAGCACTCTTCTTGGGGCAGTCGCTTGCTTCTCAAGGCTGCTACACGCATCTTAGAGGCATAAGTACCCTACATGATGTTGCATATTAAAATTTAGAAAATTATTTGAGTGCAGGAGGGGGGCATTAAACGCCTTCTGTCCGCTTGTAAAAGTGATGCGGATCCGGTGGCGTTATACAATATCTCATTTTTATATTTTTAAAAGCAATCATGACAAAAATTCATGCCAAGGCATATTCTTGGACTACAAATAATTGGCATGAAAGTGATCAGATGCTTCAATGCCTTGGATAAAAGCCTTCGGAAAACCAACTTGGATCTAATTGGCTGGCATTTTCTTCCCATTATATGTTGAACTGCTATATTGGGCACCTCAATATATATATTCTTGAAGGGATTGTTTAACTTTCCTAACTTAATATCTTCTTATGCACGCTTCATGACAAATAGAATTGTGGGATACAATCTTAGTGTTTCATTTATAATCATAGTGAAAATTTTAAGGTGACTGTCAACGAAGGGCAGATTTGCCTTGTGAAACACTTCAAAAATATTAGAATATTCACTCTGAATTAGAAATGAATATTAGATAATATTCATATATTATCTGATTCCTTGTCATGTTGCCTTAAACGAGCATCAAAGAAAGCCAATCATACTCTTATTGATTAACATTCTGTAACATTCTTTCAATTATTCTATGGAACTTCATCTCAATCTTCCTTCTTTTAAACTTTTGTCTCCAGCCCTTTCATTTTTTATTTTCAAGCATTACTTGAACAATAATATCATTTAAGATATTTTTAAACTCTGTGTATGCATCACTTTCCAGCTCATTTGATTTCAAGGGACTTTTCCACGTCTCTATTTTTTTTGTTCATCGTTAGCATCAACATGGGATAGTTAGGAAGATAATAAATGCATCATTCCCTTGGCTATGATTGCAATTATCTTTCATAATTATTTTTGCTAACTGATTTAAAGCCATATCATGAGCAATCTCATTAATCTTCTTGGAATGAAAGAGTGAAATTTCAAGCTCAAATATTCTTTAAAATGAAATTATTTAGTTTGAGTTCAAAATATCTCCCAAAAGTATTAATTTGAGTTCAAACAAAAATATTTCAAAATTATTTCATTTGAGTTCGACAAATCTCTCAAATTATTTAGTTTTAGCTTTTGATCGTAAAAATTTGGGTAGCTTCCCGACGTCTATCCCGTTTAAGGGACATCTACAGGGATTTTAGGCCTGCCTATCATGCGCAATAAAGGGGTGTATGGTTGGTGTCTATTTACGTAGACACTGCGGCCGTAATCGTCATTCCCACCACACGCAATAAAGGCGTGTATGGGGTCTTTGAATGTACCTGTTTGAAAGCACAATTATTTTCCCGCATACGAGTACTTATAAGTAACCCCGCCTCGCCGTAGGCGTCGCACCGGACTTCCATCCCACGCACACAATAAAGACGTGTATAGGCGGTTCTCCGGGGCGTCGCGAACGCTAAAGACAAGATTTTAGCTTTAAAGTTTGGCGAATAATATACCTTGACGAGTGAGCAAGGCGACGACGACGGCAAAGATTTGTGGCGAGGCTAAAGAATATATTTTTTTTGTTATATTTATTTTCTGATTTGATTTTTTTTTTTGTTTATAGAAATATATTTATATATATAAATAGAGAGGAAACATAAGGTTCAAGTGGTAGAGAGTGGATTGGACATAGGTTGTGAGGGAGAAATGGATTGAGAGTTCGGTTTGCTAAAAGAGTTGGAGAGGTTGGATGTTTGGATTTCTTTGAAAGGTTTGGCTGCTATGAGATAGATAGTAGAGGGCGTTGGTTAGAATTAGTGTAGTTGAGTGTAGATGGAGATGAGGTATGTGTTAGGAGGTTTCACGGCAAGGAGGAACAGAGGGGTTGCTGGCTTGAGCTGGGATGTGAGAAAGCTTGTGAACCGAAAAATGAACAGGAGTGGAAGGACTTAGCATATATCTGAGATAAAGATTGATGCAGATTTTTTTTTTTTTTGGAATTATATGATACATGAACGGTGAAGTACATGCAAGGAAACACATAAGCAATGAATTCAGCAAAATCCACTTGAGGCAAACACATAACCATACAAAAATTGGAGAAGGTTGTTCAGCACATGGCACGTGGATTGAGACATGCAAGCAGTAAATTATCTATGGCATATCTAAAGTGCATGATATAGGTAGTGGAATAAAACTTGTATAAGATAAAAAAAAAATCTGAATAGTACAAATGACGTTGGATTTATCTTGTTTTAACAAATTAGTTTTATAATATTATTAGTTATAAAGATAAATTGTCCAACACATGATTTTAGCAAATCTAACAATGGATTTTGGATACAGGATATTGAACTGATATGTATAGTAACAATGGCATTTGGATACCAATTAACTATTAATTATTATTTAAATATAGGAATTTGTATTTAGAAAATTTACTTAATATATAACTTATTTTATACATATATCATATGGACTATTTTCAACAACTATTCACCACTTGTTAATTTTTTTGTTTTGTTTTGTTTTGTTTATATGTTTCAATTTACCTATCATCGTCACCTCGTATGCCGTCTACTTTTACATTTTCAATTTATGTGTCGTCGCCTCCCAAAATTTAGGGTGAAATGCTACTGCACTCGAACCTGTTTGAACTCAACAGAACAAAATCTGAACTCAAATGAGAGAATAGAGGACTTGTTGAGTTGAACCTGAACAAAACTCAAATGATTAATATTTCCGCTCGTGCAAGGATTTAGATAATATTATTGTCAATTTTGAGTATAGCGGAGAAATTCAATTTGCAAACGGACGACGCTTGGGCAATATCGAGTATGTTCGTAGTCCGTCGATTTCGATCGCTTTTGTTCAATTTGAGTGAGCGGGATCCTTCTTTGGTTAAATTCGATACTCTAAACTCATCGACGAAGCTTGTTTAACAAGTGGAGGCCATTTGGATAGTGCTTTGCTAGTGTCGCATCCACTAACACATTGTCGTTTGATCGAGTCGCATACAAGCAACTTTTATTTGATATATTTGATATATTGAATGTATCGATATGATCCATTTTGTAATCAAACAAAATTTTAATCATTTCATTATGATCGTGGCACTCCAATCTTTATTTCAAATGATGTCTTTCGTGCCACATATGTAGAGGTCAACACTCCCTTTCAAGCTCTCTCTTTAAGTTTCCACCAAAGAACGAAGCTACAATGGCTGCCAAAGACACTTACAAAAGTGCCTTGTCAAAAGCTTAAATAGAAGATCTCAAAACGAGCTCATTAATGCAACTTACTGACTTTATCGTCCAGGCTGATATGAATATCATCCTAGCCGATAAGTACAAAATAAGCTCAATCAGCATGGACGGTTTGGTACGATCATAAGAAAATTTGTTACATCGTTCAGGCCGATATAATATCATCCTGGCCGATTAGTTCAAATTCGAGTACAGTTGTCCTGAACATCGTCTGGAATAGAGTTTGACCGATGTTAATCGTCCAGGACATCGTCCCGGCCGATCCTACGATCGGCCTGGCCGATGTGATCGTATCAATCAGCTTTAATTGCTTTCCATAATTACCAGATTATTTTAAGTATAATTATGCTGCATCGTCCAGGCCGATGTATATATCGTCCTGGCCGATACCCTGAAATAAAGGGGCCGATATCCTGAAATAAAGGATACCTAAATTGATCATGGCGGCTAATTCTTTTTGATTTAAGCCTATCGTCCTGGCCGATACAAGGATCATTTAGGACGATCGGCTTAATGACGACTGCCTTAATGAGGATGATGCCCTAATTAAAGTTTCTATTTTTGAACCGATCGTCCAGGATGATATAAATATCGTCCCAGATGATGTTACCAAAAATAGTAAACTCTAGGGATTAGACATAAAATCTTCCAAGGTATGCGTGTGCAAAATTATATAGCATCAGGAGCCACACCAATTATAATAGACTCAAGAAATGAAAAAGGTACAAGCTGACTCAGACCCAGTCTACCCAATCTTGAGCTGGTTCCAAATTGTAGTCTGATCTTATGGACCTAAAATGTTAGTAGATAAGACAGTCATAGAGCAATAAGACTATTTTCTATCATCAAAATCATAATCCATGAAAATAGATCTGTAACAATCACCCCCTTTTTTATGATAGCAAATATTACAGGTTGAATTTGCAAAAAGAAAATATTTTCTTCTAATCTCCACCTTACTAAAATAAAACTTTAAAAAGTAGGGGAAATTTTTTTCTTAATCTCTCCCTTACTAAAATAAAACTTTAAAAAGTAGGTGAAATTATATTTTTGAGTTTTTAATTTTTTGAAAGGAAAAAAGATACAAATATAATAGTACGTTCTCCCCCTTTGACATTATAAAAAAGAGGAGGGGCACAAACAATCAGAAAAATAAAAACCAAAACGATCCCTGATCTAGTGAGCAAATTAAATATTATTAAAACGAGAAAGTTTTCTCTTAATTTTATTCAAAAACTTTGTAAGAAATAGATTGACAACGCATAATCCAGAAAAGGTTAGAAATTCAAAAATTGTTAATCGAAACTTAAGTTCTTTTAAAGGCTCAAAAACTTTTTAATTAAATATCTAAATTAAGGAATAAATTAGAAGAAGAAATACTAATTTTTCAAAACTCCTTTCATAAAATATATCTAATAGAAGATTAATGCAAAAATTGGTGAATCAAGGATCATGATTTTAAGATCAAGTATCAAAAATATCAAGGGTTTTCTTAAGCTTTAAGTAATACAAAAAAAGTAAGCATACTATTTGTGGGCTCATTTTATTCATCTTGTCAGTTTTTGGTGCACTTTGCACATTTTTTACTTTTTGATACACTTTGTGTATCTTTCTCAATTTGACATCATTGCGCATTTTTTGATTTGACATCATGGGCCAATTTTTTTTGATTTCGCATCATTGGCTATTTTTTTAATTAAATATGTTACCTTTCTGAATTTTTTTTTTTAAAAAAGTTAACCCATTCTAATGACAAAATGAATTACTTAATTAAAAATTTTTGAGATAGATTCAACAACTTGCACAAGATTTCTATGCGATAAACAAAATGTAGAGAGTTGAAAAAGATCAGTTTCAAAATCCAATTTATAATATGATGAAGATTTTGAATCAAAAGTAAAATTACTTTTTTTAAGAAAAGAGATAGAGAGACAAAATCATAAGTTTCTTTCATTTGACTATTTTTAGAGAAGTCAACCACATCTTTCATAAGAATTCAAGAAAAATAGGAGGTAAGGATTTTCATTTTCAAAAAAGTGAACGTGTGTGTTGATTAGAGAGAACTTCAAAAACTAAGTATAAAAGCTAATTTAAAATTTTGAAAGCAATAAAAAAAACAAAGAAAAATAAATCCGATGGAAAATAAACAAAAGCACATAAAATAACAAAAAAAAAAACACAACATAAACAAATAAATACACAAATAAATTTAAACAACATCTTGCTCCTGGTCTGATTATTCAGAAGCTAGGTCTGTCCAAGAGATTTTTTTTTCAGTACTTGCCCTTTCTATAATTTGCTTAGCTTTACCTTTTCTTTTGTAAGAAGAGTTCTCAAATTTGGGCACTAATTTTTCATATGTCCAGGCTTCCTATATCCAAAGCAAACAACGTTAGAAGTAATCTTAACATTCTTACCATTTTATCTTTATTCCACTTTTGTTGAGGCTTATGTTTTGGTGAGTTTTTTAATTTGCTTGACAAGCTATCACATTCGTGACCAACTAAGTCACTTTTCTCCATGTCTTCAGCATTTAGTATTATCTTTTCACCTGCATCCAAAAGTTGTTGACCCAAGCTTTGCTCGTAGGCAATGAGTGAGCCAATCAAATTATCAATTGAATATTCAATCAAATTCTTTGATTCACAAATAGCAATAACTTTAGCATCAAACTTATCAAGTAGACAACGTAGAATTTTATTGACTTTTTCAAAGTTTGAAAACTCCTTTTCTAAAGCATATAATGATGTAACAATTTAAATAAATCTAGTATAAATGTCTAAGATCATCTCATAAGATTTCATGCAAAAAAAATCATAATCATGCATTAAAATATTCAACTTGGATTGCTTGATTTCACTAGTGCCTTCTTTTATGGTGTGTAATTTATCCCAAATTTCCTTACTAGTAGTGCACGTGGAAACTAACATAAAGTTTTCAGAATTTAAAGCACATAAAAAATAGTTTAAAGATTTTACATTCAATTGAGCATTGATTTGTTCTTCCCTATTCTATTGATTAAAAGGAATATCAAATTTAATTTCATCTATAACACGTGACGGTAAAGAATAACCAGTTAAAATCATATGTCACATCCGAAAATTAATTGATTACAAGAAAGTAGACATATGGATTTTTCAAAAATTAAAAGTAATATTTTCAAACAAAGATGGTTTGGTGATTGAATAACATTTCGCAATATTATGATTAGAAAAATTAGCCATGTATCAAAATTGAAAAGTTTTCAAAAACTTATTTTTATGAATCCCGCTCTAATACCACTTGAAAGTTCGTTAGAGATGTTAGGCCATTTATGAACTGGCCCAAGGTAATTAAGAGAGAGGTGAATTGGTATTTAAAAAATCTTTCTTAAAATCAAAGCATAAACCAAACCAAAATTCACCACAAAGAAAATATAATATGGAAATAATAAAGAAAGAACACACCAGATTTATAGTGGTTCGGTCAACTCGACATACGTCCACTCATTAGAGGCACCCTTCGAGTATTGCACTAAACTAAGTGTCTCTCCTTTAGCCCCCACAGCTAGACGGAGAAGCCCTTAAAAAATCACTTCCACCTTCCCCGGTGCGGCGGAGTCGCCGGGTCCTTTGACACCAAAGAGATCTTCTTCTTCTGTGAACTTCCCTCAAGACAAGCCTTGAATCCGACGGTACTAAGGTGCAAGCTTGCTAGAGCAATCGTGTGGAATCCACCTTCACACTCCCTTGAGTCCCCCCTGACAGGATGTTCTCCCTCTCTCAAACTTCATCCTTTCCTTACTCCCTTTCAAGCTCACTCTTCAAGCTTTCCCCAAAAGAACGAAGCTACAATGGCTGTCAAAGACACTTACAAAAGTACATTGTCAAAAGCTTAAATAAAAGATCTCAAAGTGAGTTCATTAATGCAACTTGCTAACTTTATAGTCCAGGAGAATATGAATATCGTCCTGGCTGATAAGTATAAAATAAGCTCAATCAGTCTGGATGATTTGGGACGATCAGAAGAAAATTTGTTACATCGACCAGGTCGATACAATATCATCCTAGCCGATTAGTTCAAATCCGAGTATAATCGTCCTGAACATCGCTTAGAATAGATTCTGACCGATGTTAATCGTTCAGGATATCATTTCGGTCGATCCTACGATCAGCCCGGCCGATATGATCGTATCAATCAGCCTTAATAGCTTTCCATAATTACTAGATTAATTTAAGCATAATTGTGCTGCATCGTCCAAGACGATATATATAGCGTCCTGGCCGATGTTCTGAAATAAAGAATACATAAACTGATCATGACGGCTAATTATTTCTGATTTGAGCCTATCGTCCTAGCCGATACAAGGTCATCCAGGATGATCAGCTTAATGACGACTGTCTTAATGAGGATGATGCCCTAATTAGGGTTTCTATTTTTGAACCTATCATCTAGGCCGATATAAATATTATCCCGGACGATGTTATCAAAAATAGTAAACTCTAGGGAACAGACAGAAGATCTTCCAAGGTATGTGTGTGTAAAGTTACATAGCATCAAGAGCCACACCAATTATAATAGACTGAAGAAAGAAAAAAGGTATAAGCTGACTCAGACATTGTCTACCCAATCTTGAGCTGGTTCCAAATTGCATTCTGATCTTGTGGACCTGAAATGTTAGTAGATAAGGCAATCGTAGAGAAATAAGAGTGTTTGCTATCTTCAAAATTATAATCCATGAAATCAGATCTATAATAATCTCCCCCTTTTTGATGATGACAAACATTACAGGTTGAATTTGCAAAAAGAAAATATTTTCTTCTAATCTCCCCCTTACTAAAATAAAATTTTAAAAAGTAGGGGAAATTTTTCTCCTAATCTCCCCCTTACTAAAATAAAACTTTAAAAAGTAGGAGAAATCAAAATTTTGAGTTTTTAATTTTTTGAAAGAAAAAAAATACAAATACAACAGTATGTTCTCCCCCTTTGACATTATCAAAAAGAGGAGGGGCACAAATAATCAGAATAATAAAAACCAAAATGATCCCTGATCTAGTGAACAAATCAAATATTCTTAAAATGAGAAAGTTACCTCTTAATTTTATTCAAAAACTTAGTAAGGAATGGATTGACAACGCATAATCCATAAAATGTTAGAAATTCAGAAATTGTTAATCCAAGCTCAAGTTATTTTAAAGGCTAAAAAACTTTTTAATTCAATATCTAAAACAATAAACAAATTAAAAGAAGAAACACTAATTTTTCAAAACTCCTTTAATAAAATATATCTAATAGAAGATTAATACAAAAATTGGTGAATCAAAAATCATAATTTTCAAGATCAAGTATCGAAAATATCAAGGATTTTCTTAAGCTTTAAGTAATACAGAAAAAGTAAGCATATTCTTTGTGGGCTCATTTTATGCCTCTTGTCAGTTTTTTGGCACACTTTACGCATCTTTTACTTTTTGATACACTTTGTGTATCTTTCTCAATTTAGCGTCATTGCGCATCTCTTAATTTGACATCATTGACCAATTTTTTTTTTGATTTGGCATCATTAGCCTTTTTTTAATTAAATATGCTACATTTCTAAAATTTTTTAAAATAAAAGTAAATCCATTCTAATGATAAAATGAATTACCTGACTAAGAAAATTATGAGGTAGATTCAACAACTTGCACAAGATTTCTATGCGATAAATAAAATGTAGGGAGATGAAAAAGATCAGTTTCAAAATCTAATTTATAATATGATGAAAATTTTGAATCAAAAGTAAAATTACCTTTTTAAGAAAAAAGATAGAGAGATAAAATCATGAGTTTCATTCCTTTGACTGTTTTTAGAGAAGTCAACCACAACTTTCATAAGAATTCAAAAAAATAGGAGGTAAGATTTTTTAATTTTAGAAAAGTGAACGTGTGTGTTGATCAGAGAGAACTTCAAAAACTAAGTAATAAAGCTAATTTAAAATTTTAAAACAATAATAAAAATGAAGAAAAATAAAACCAAAGGAAAATAAACAAAAGCACAAAAAAAAAACACAACATAAACAAATAAACACACAAACAAATTTAAACATCATCTTGCTCCTGGTCTGATGATTTAGAAACTAGGTCTGCCTAGAAAATTTTTTGCTTTTTAGTACTTGTCCTTTCTATAATTTGCTTAGCTTTACCCTTTTCTTTTGTTGGAAGAGTTCTCAAATTTGGGCACTGATTTTTTATATGTCCAGGCTTCTTACATTCAAAAGAAAAAAATGTCATAAGTAATCTTAACATTCTTATCATTTTTATCTTTATTCCACTTTTATTGAGGCTTATGCTTTGGGGAGCTTTCTAATTTGCTTGACAAGCTATCACATTCGTCACCAACTAAGCCACTTTTATCTATGTCTTCAACATTTAGTCCTATCATTTCACCTGCATCCAAAAGTCATTGACCCAAGCTTTGCTCATAGGCAATTAGTGAGCTAATCAAATTGTCTACACGTGGATCGTTGAAGGGCGTCGTTTTGCACCACCTCCACGACCCGCGCCGACCTCTTCTTCCCTACGGATCTATGGCACCCTGCAGTAGATAGGGCAACTGAGTTTTGATTTCTACTGGACCATGACACTAAAGAGTTTCCTATAAACTGACATGTACCAGAAGTGCTTTTTCTATCCATCCTACAACCTGCAAAGTCAGAATCTGAATAACCAATTATTTCAAAGGAAGTGTTAAACTTAGGATATCAAATTCTTAAGTTTTGAGTTCCTAACAGATATCTTAAAATCCTTTTCACTGCTGTCAAATGTGATTCTTTTGGATCTGATTGAAATCATAAAAAATCATAAAAAATCTGTTTCAGAGGGTTTTAACTAAATCTTGCTTAAACCTGTTTAACGTAAGATACCAAATAACTTCGTATTTTTCTCTTTACCCTGAATTGATTGGTCTTCTATCATGAATTAATTGACATGGTCTATTGAGTGGCTTTAAATAACTATACAATAATTGTAATAGAAATGGTTTATTTTTTTATAAAAAAAGAATCAATTTGAAAACACAGGCTCTCGGGATAAGGAGGTCTCGGTAGAATTGCTTTGCACAACACTTAGATTTTTATCAGCACCATCGGCTTGGCTTTGCAAGTTTATGTCTTTGCCCTCATTCACATCTTTCTCCTCATAGAATATTTTTTTAAAGCACGTGATCTTATTCTTCAGAATAAATTTTAATAAAATAAGACCTTATCGTATATTTATTTTTAAAGAAATAAAAATGTTTTTTTTAATACAGTGATTCCGTATATTCATTCAAATTCTTTGATTCACAAATAGCTATAACTTTAGCATCAAACTTATCAAGTAGACAACGTAGAATTTTATTAACTTTTTCAAAGTTTGAAAACTCCTTTTCTAAAGCATGTAATGATGTAAGAATTTGAATAAATCTAGTATACATGTCTAAGATCGTCTCATAAGATTTCATACAAAAAAGTTCATAATCATACATTAAACAATTCAACTTGGATTGCTTGATTTCACTAGTGCATTCGTATATGGTGTGTAATTTATCCCAAATTTTCTTACTAGTAGTGCACGTGGAAACTAACATAAAGTCTTTAGAATTTAAAGCACAGAAAAAATAGTTTAAAAATTTTGCATTCAATTGAGCATTGATTTGTTCTTCCCTATTCCATTAATTAAAAGAAATATCAACTTTAATTTCATCTATAATATGTGACGGTAAATAATAAACAGTTAAAATTATATGCCACATCCAAAAATCAATTGATTGCAAGAAAGTAGACATACAAATTTTCTAAAAATCAAAAGTAATATTTTCAAACAAAGGTGATGTGGTGATTGAATAACTTTCCGCAATATTATGATTAGAAAAATTAGCCATGGATCAAAATTCAAAAGTTTTCAAAAACTTATTTTTATGAATCCCGCTCTAATACCACTTGAAAGTTCGTTAGGGATGTTAGGCCCTTTATGAACTGGCCCAAGGTAATTAAGAGATAGGTGAATTGGTATTTAAAAAATCTTTCTTAAAATCAAAGCACAAACCAAACCAAAATTCACCACAAAGAAAACACAAAGAGATATTCTTCTTCTGTGAACTTCTCTCAAGACAAGCCTTGAATTTGATGGTACTAAGGTGCAAGCTTGCCGGAGCAACCGTGTGGAATACCTGTCCACACTCCTTTGAGTCCCCCCTCATAGGATCTTCTCACTCTCTCAAACTTCACGCTTTCCTCACTCCCTTTCAAGCTCTCTTCTCAAGTTTCTCCCAAAAGAACGAAGCTATAATAGCTGCCAAAGACACTTACAAAAGTGCCTTGTCAAAAGGTTAAATAGAAGATCTCAAAGCGAGCTCATTAATGCAACTTGTCGACTTTATCATCCAGGCCGATATAAATATCATCCTGGCTGATAAGTATAAAATAAGCTTAATTAGCCGGGATGATTTGGGATGATCAGAAGAAAATTTGTTCGTCCAAGACGATACAATATCATCCTGGTCTTTTAGTTCAAATCCGAGTACAATCATCTTGAACATTGCCCGGAATAGAGCCTGACTGATGTTAATTGTCCAGGACATCATCTCGGTCGATCCTGCAATCAGCCCAGCCGATGTGATCATATCAATCAGCCTTAATTACTTTGTATAATTACTAGATTAATTTAGGCATAATTGTGCTGCATCGTCTAGGCCGATGTATATATCGTCCTGACCGATGTCCTGAAATAAAGGATTCCTAAATTGAACATGGCGGTTAATTCTTTCTGATTTGAGCCTATCGTCCTAGCCGATACAAGGATCATCAAGGACGATTGGCTTAATGATGACTGCCTTAATGAGGATGATGCCTTAATTATGGTTTCTATTTTTGAACCGATCGTCGAGGCTGATATAAATATCGTCCCGGATGATGTTACCAAAAATAGTATAGAAAACAGATAGAAAATCTTCCAAGGTATGTGTGTGCAAAGTTACATAGCGTCAGGAGCCAGACCAATTACAATAGACTTAAGAAAGGAAAAATGTACAAGCTGACTTAGATCTAGTCTACCCAATATTGAGCTGGTTCCAAATTGCAGTCTGATCTTGTGGACCTGAAATGTCAGTAGATAAGACAGTCGTAGAGAAATAAGAGTGTTTGCTATCATCAAAATCATAATCCATGGAAACAGATCCGCAACACCATTATCGGACTACCACTATTTGACCACCACCATTAGGCCACTACCAGCAAACAACCACTATCTAACCATAGTCACTGACTATAGTCCTAACTACCATCACCCATGATGATCTTTCAACCGGTATCTCCCAATTACTTCCTTATGAACATCATTATTGATTAAGATCCGTAACCACTATCCCTTGATTATGAATTTTTTCCTAGCATTGCATGCTACAATCTTCCTACTATTATTGTTAGACTATAATCCCCTACCAATATCAATCGACTACTATCCTCTTACAATCACCAAATTATAATTTTTCTTCTGCCATTACTCGACTATATGCTCTCTTGAGCACCATCACCTGATTATAATTTTTAGATCATCATTTCCTGATAGCATCTTTTTGACCATTTTTACCCAACTTTGATCTCTTAACCACCATCATATGATTATAATGTATCTAAACTATTATTGCCTGACTATGGTCTCTTAACCACTATCACTTGAATATACTATATATAATATTGTAACACAATTATAGTCATTAAGATGCCATGGACAGACTATAATCTCTCAATAGTTTTCACCCAACTATGGTATCCTAACCACCATAACTCGATTAAGGTCTATTAATTATCATCACTCAACTATTGTAATACATATAGTGGTGACCCGTAGTTTCACCTATTCCAACTTGGCTTGGTAAGAACAATGAAGTGAAATTTTGTATTCATGTCTTCTTCATGTGTTTGTCAATATCTTGCATTCATGAGAGTGACTTAATCTGTTTTAAGGCAGACCCATAGAGTCTATGTCCATGCATGTAAAAATCTAGAATTATGCCCCCTTCTATTAATAGAAGGAATATATTTTTAGGCTTATGAGGTATTGAATTCATTACACTCAAACACCCCTCCATTTCCTTCCTTGGCCCAAACAAGCTTTAAAATTGGGAATGAGAGCTCAAGATTACTCTATAAAGTTTATCATAGGGTCCTTAGCATAGCATAATGAGGTAAAGAGGCTTGGAGATATTATGGGTCAAAGATTACAGTTTCTTAGTATAATTAGGGTTAAAAGGGGATATTAATACTTAAGGACTAGAGAAATTAAGTGCTTAGCTAGGATTAATAATAGAACACATATGATACCATCTGGCTTATCCACCTAATTAGACTTAATTTTTTAGGTGAACTAGATTGAACTAGCCTGGTCTAGGTTAAGCTAATCTTTTTGAATTTGATAGAATTCTTAAGCTCCTAATGAAGGAAAATATAATTTCAAATGGTTTTAGCTCAAATTAAGTAAACCAATTAATTCAAGCCAGCTCAATTTGTCAAATTATGCTAACCAAAGTCCAAGTTATGTTTTCTTTATGATATGACAGGTCTAGTAAGTCTAGTGGTACATATATAAACAATTAGTATTGATTGGTTTTGGTTTTTATTCTAATGAGTCCAATTAGATCAAGATGAAACCAATCAAGTAAGGTTGGGCTAGGTAAGGTTTAGGTTGGGTAAAAAACCTTTTATGCTAGGCTAATGGATTTTCAAAGTCAATAGGGGCATATATAAATTGAATCAAGAGATTAAGCTCAACTTGACCTCATTAGGTCAATTAAACCATATCAGATTAAATGTGCTAGCTTGGATTTATTTAGGTTTGAAATAGACACGAAAACCCGACCCGGACCCGACCCATAAAATCCGGGTTAGACCCGACCCGATTTTAAAAAGGGTCGGGTTCGGGTTGACCCAGCGGGTTGTCGGGTCAACCCGACAACTCGTTTAATTTAAAAAATTTGGATTCCTGCCAGCTGCCCGCTGCCCATGCCCTACGCTGCTGCCCCCTGTCCGCTGCCCCCTGTCCGCTGCCCCGCGCGCCCGTTATATATATATATATAATATATATATATATATATATATATATATATATATATAATATATATATATATATATATATATCATTACATTTCATATATGAAGTTGAACACTAAACTGCATAGAGTAAATAATAAAACTGATGCATAATGTATTTGTATGTAAGCAAGGAAGGTTGTCTATTAACATTATAATTAATACATGTTGGCTCTTAAAATATAATATCTTATACAGGAGGTGGGCTGATGAGCTTTCCTTAAAATAAAAGATTTATGGTGTAATCCTAGATGTAAGCCTGTAATCGATTAACTGATTATGTTGATCGGAAAAATAACGACTCTTTATTGATTCATTAAAAGTCACCTATGAACTAATTTAATATTTATGAATAATGATAATAAGATAAAGATTGATGACTAACTAATTGATAGTTAGGGTTAAATTAAAATTGATTACCAACTAATCAATAGTTGGGGTTTGAGATGTTGAAAATAACACACTAAAGTTGAATGTCCAATCTTGTAATTCATAATCACATCAAGAATTTTATTTGCATGATATACATAATAGCATATGAATTGATTGATATATATAATTGATGTAGAACTGATAGAGTTTGCACTAAGGCTGATATAACATGGCATATCATATGATAGGGACATTGATAGATATATTAATATAGTACAATGATAAGCATACTAATATAACATATTAATATAACATACTGACATGACATATTGATAGATAATCATTATGACATAATGATTGATAGAAACACGCAATAGAATCAGCAACATAAATATAATTGATAGTCAACTAAGGCTTTTCACTGTATAACACATGTTATTAATTGATATTCTTTTTATTGATTTTCTTATATATTGATAGACTTTTTTTAATTATCATATATATTGATAACTTATTGATTGATAATGATTGAATACTAGAGCATAATATTGATTTTTTTGCCTTGTATTAAATGCAGTTGTAATTTTTATTTAGTTGATGTGCTATTTGATTATTATATGATTTTTATATATTTTTAGGTAGGGCAAGGAGCCTGTAAATTGAGGCTAGTCAGCGAGTGATCATTCAGGTTTTATTTTTTGCTTTTTGATTTTATATATTATTTTGTAGCCAATAGATAGTTATTGTTTATATTTACTTATAGAACTTGTGAGATATATAAACATTTCATGAACAATAATGTAATTATATTTTTTTCTTACTTAAAATGAATTCTATGAGCTATGGTTGATGTATAAGAGATTGAAAGGTGTATAATTTTTCTAATTTAGACTAGGTGTATAAGAGCTATGGGCTAAGAGTTCAATAGAATTTGGTCCATTTGGCTTAGAATGAACCCTATGTTAACTTGAGAGTCTTCATCAATATGATTGCTAGGGAATTCAAATAAATTTTAAAGGTTCTTTAGCTTGTCGATTTGAGACTAAAGGGAATATAAATTAGGTTAAGCTAACATAGGGTTCCATTAGGTTATGTATGGTGACTATAATTTAGAAGGATCAAGATATGAATATATTAAGGTCAACTTCTTAAGACTAACTATGAGTAAGCCACTTGAGTGTCAAAAAATTTGAGTTCATTTTGGGTGGACTCTATGTCATTTAATTCTTAGCCAAACAACTAAGGCTAGCAACAAGGCCATCTCAATATTTAAATAATTGGAATTAAGTTTCCTAAACAAGTTTTCTACGAACCATTATAGATTAGAAAACAATCAAATAAGGAGGGAAGATTAGCTTCATAATAGAGAAAGGGACCTTATGCTACATAAAGATTTATTTTAGCCTAAAGGAAGCTAGTGTCACCAAACATAGATTAATAGATATCATTTTGTACTTTTGAAAATGTTAGAACCTAGAGTTAAACATCAATAATTGTCTCGTCTAGTAGATAGCTAGTTAATCATCATACTAACTTTATTGATACATTCTTAATGTTAATGAGATTAGATATAAAATGAAACCACGTTTTAAGTGCAAATTTAGATTGCATTCTAACAAATTCTTTTACGATATGATCATTCTAGAGGATGTCTCTAATAATCCAAACATGGTTTAAATAGTCCTAGAGGCTCTTTCTACTTATTTTGTTCAAAGTGGTTTGAAAGTTTATTTGCAAAAATGTCAACCTCAATAAGTTCATACCCAGATAAGGTGAGTAGAGTGCCCCTATTTTTATGGAAGTCATAGAACTAAATCCACAAACTTATCACATGTAGTTCTATAGGAAAAGAAATATCATTAAATATTGAAAATGAGAATATGGACATTATCTTTAGTATTAATATGGATTTTAAAAGAGTAGATCTTATTAAGAACACTTGATTTATTATTTATGTCATATCATAAAGTCCATTTTAGGTTCTACAATCGACTTATTGGGAGTATCTACTATCAATGGGGAGTTCTAAGACATCACAAATGAAAACATGTTGAAGTAAAATCCTCAAGAATAAATTTGAGTGTGAACTTGCATAAATAGGGTACCAAATGGTGGGTAGCCTAGTTTATATAGTTCATGGTCAATTAAAGCTTCTAATTAGGGCATACATACTATTAAACTATATGTCATTAATACTATATTAAACCTTAGGCAAATGAACTCAAGTTAAACCATTGAGAGTGAGATATTGTATTGCATTTATACAATAGAAAAAATGCTTGATTATGGCATAATTAGTTCATATATAATCTTTATTAAATTAGTACTTTAGAGTATTCATTCTTTAGTAGTTAGGACTTCTAATCCTGCTCCTCTCCACTTATGGATTCATATTATTGGTGTTCCTTGTTGAAATATTTTTACAATAATGGAACATATGGATTAATTATATATGATCTTTATAAAATTTCAATAACATGTAAGCAAATTTATTTTTATGATGACCATAAGGGCTTTAGATTTTCTTAAAATATATTTTTCATTTATATTAATGTCTCCAAGAAATAGCTTCTAAACCATTTAGGCCAAATAAGACAAGCTCACACGCACATCACATGTATATGATTCAAACCCAAGACCAATTGGTTAGTAGCCAAAGTTCCCAACCAACAGACCAAGATGAACCGAGTACTATAATTTGTATTCATGCCAAGAGACCATCCTTTAATAACCTCCACAATATTATATCCTACTCCCAAAAGGAAGCACAATAAGAGCCCTGAGTATAAGTGGATGGCATTATCCATTATCAAGTATCACTTGGTGTTACCTTTTATATATCCTATATTCCTATCTTTGTGTTTGACAAAAAAATATTATATGATGGAGATATCAATTCTTTTTTTTATCTTTATCACACACACTCTCTATTTTGCTCTTCTTTTTCTTCTATTTTTTCTAGTTAATAATTAATAAGATCTATTCCTTTTCTATAATCACTTTATAACGAATGGGAGAAGATGATAAGGATCAATAGATATTCTTTTTACTTTTTTATTTTTATGATTATTTAATTTTAAAAACTACTTGATTTTTTACAAATATATATCTGGATTGTGCTACATCAAGTCAGTAGCTCCAAGCTTGAATTTACTATTTTAGCTCATCTTGATTTATTGATTGGGGGCTTTGGTTACCAACCAAGAGATCTTGAGTTCGAGTCTTAATTGACCTAAATGTACAAAAATAAAATTATTTGAACTAGCTAGTAGATTAGACGATCAATATGTAAGGTATTGAATGAGCTGAGTTATAGCTAGCTCAAACTTGACTTGTCTTTTTTTTTTTTTTATATAATTTAAATTTTTTATATGAGTACAACATTAATTAAGGCTTCATTTGAGAAAGCTTTTTTCCTGCTTCTAAAAACAACTTTTTATTGCAATAACACAAATTTTTGTACTAAAAAGTTGCTTTAAGAATTAGTAAAAAAGCCATCTCAAACGAAGCCTAACTCTTTAACCTACTACGTGGAGATGGCAAAATGATTTCTTTTTCTCCATTAAATCTAATAAAAATTGTCATTTCTAATACTTTCTAATCAAGTCTTTTTAGGTCTACCTCTATTTTTCTTAACATATACTCGATCTAATACACCTACTATCCTAACCGGTTATTGAAAGATCAAAATTTTATCTGGCCAAACTATCTTAAGATATATATCTCAAACTATTTTATTTGGTCCGGTGAACGTACGTAGAGGAATGTACGGTCGGCACTAAAATCCCGCAAAACAACTCGGTATTTGCTCGGTATTGCTAGGTATTATTTGGTAATAATGACGAATACCATCATGTGAAGACCCAATACCGAGGTATACCGAGCTATACCGAGCAATACCGAGTTGTCCAAAAAAATACCGAGTTGTACTCGGTATTTTTTTGGACAACTCGGTATTGCTCGGTATAACTCGATATTGGGTCTTCACATGATGGTATTGGTCGTTATTGTTTGGTATTGCTTGGTATTTCTCGTTTTTTGACGCGATTTTAGCTCCAACCGGACGTTCCTCTACGTCCGGTCGGAGGATGTAATAATTGTTCTTAATTTTATGTGCCACTTGGTCTACTATAATCTTTTCTTAAATATATATATGTTAAATTTTTATTTACCCAGAATAAAGAAAGAAGACAACGAAAGCCAGCCTATACTAATTAATCCCCTTCCTTTCTCGCTATACTTTACACAGTCATGCCATGAAAACCCATCGTTAATCCAATCGACACAATCACATTACAAATCTTTACAAGGAATAAAATTAAAGTGAGAAAGAAAAATTAATGGTATATATTAATGTATGCGTCAGCTTATTGCGTTCCACGTCCCAAAGCGCTCCTCTCTTTTGAATTCTTTTTCTGTAGCAGTGAAAAAAAGGAACCATTAGTCCCACAATCTAGAGAAGCTTTAGAAGATATATTCGAACTTATTAATGTTCAGAATGAATTTTAGATTCATTAAATTTATTTAAAAATAAATATAATACATGATTTGATAATTAAAATTTATTTATAAAATTCATCTGCATAATGTGCACAGTGAAGCTAGAACAAAAAAAATTGATCTTTATGTACCTCAATTTGTACAAGAGCCTTTATACTTTGGAGCTACAGGTCCAGAGGATTGCTCATGGCTTGCTATTTTCTCCAAAGGGACGCAGGAGGAAGAAAAACATGAGAGAGAGAGAGAGAGAGAGAGAGAGAGAGAGAGAGAGGGAATAAGAATGTGAGGAGTAGCATTTACATGATACCATCTTGTTTCCTAGAATGGCCATCTGATTGAAATCTGAAAGGCTAATGAGATTGAGATGATACAAAACCACAAGCAGTTTGATTTGTCCCGTTGTATCTGCTTCACAAAAAAGTTTTGTTATTATTCTTATTTTGCTGAACTCAATGCAGGTGCGATAAACCAGAGAGGAAGAAAGAGATCGAACATATAAAAATCTCATTAATTTATATTTTCGCAATATAAATTGGATGACTTTGAAGCTACCTTCATGCCTTTTATTGATTTAAAGAACATTTCTCAATAAAAATGAAGTAGAAGAGTTAACAGAGCATACCCATGAAGCAGATGAATTAATGTCGGAAACCGACGCCGTCGACGTTGCTGAGGAAAGTCCGACGTTGTACGCCATGCTGCCGTCGGGTTGGTAAAGCCCGTAGTTCCTCTCGGACGTCGGGCCGGGCTTCAAGTTCTCATTGAACAAAGCGAACAGATAAACTTCAAGCCTTGGTCTTGGTCTCAGCGGCGTCCCCTCGTTCTCCAGCTGCCTCGCAACCAAATTCCTGTTGTAAATCATCGCGTTCTCCACAGTTGCTCCCATCTCGTCGTCATCTCCCTTGGACGGCCACCCCGTCTCCGATACTCTCACCTCTATTCCCTCGTATCCAAACCTTGCAATGGCGAAGATCACAGCATCGACCTGGGCGTAGAGCATATTGTCGTACTTGAGCCCGGTGTTCGGGTCAACCATGCCCGACCCGGAGTTAAACAATACATAGTCAAGCGGCACCCTCTCCGGGTCGTCCTTGTAGGCGAAATAAGGGTAAGCGTTTATCCAAAACGGCGAGCCCGTAACAGATAGGAACCGCAAGAGCGGCCCGATCAGCTCAGCGAGCTCGGGCCGGAACGACCCGAGGGACGGCGGGTAAGAGGTGGCGAGGACGGCGAGGGAGCTGGCTGTCGAGACGTGGATAACGGAGTCGAGGCCAAGGCCAACGAGGCCTTGATGGAGTCCCATCATGGCATCAACGACGTTATCCATCAAAACGCTATCTTGGCAGGTGAAGACCTCATTCCCGACGGCGATTCCGGTGATCTTTGTGTCTGGGAGGAATGGGCTGATGTTTGTGGTGATCCAATCGGTGGCTCCGGCCGGGTCGGCGAGCCCGGCCACGGCCTCGTTGGGAACGGTCACTATGAGTTCGATGCTGGAGTTGGCGAAAGCAGAGAGGACTTTCGGGTTCGTGTCGTAGATTCGGGCCTTGGTGATATGGAGAGAACTGAGAAGGCGGAGGACGTGTTCGGGCGATGGCAGGTTGTTGGCCACCTGTCCGTAGTTGATGCCCAGAGCTGAAACCTGCTTTACTATTCCAAATTCTGATCACAATAGACATAATAGATTACGCAATTATATGATTATATCATTCACAAGTGGCAGAATTAAAATTTAAAGTAATAACACGAAAAAGAATTTAATAAAAGATATAATATTTAATATTATACAATGCTACATAATATTTTTCTAAATTAATAAAAACTAAAAAAAAAAACCAGCGTGAGTGAAATATTATTTACGGCATGTGACAGTTCTTAATATACAATGATAACAAAATAAATAAATTTTTAAGACATTTAAATGAATATTTATTGTTTTATTGCATTCCGAAAAATTATATATTTTATTGGAATTTTATAAGCTAATAATAATAATCCTCCTCACAGACGTTGTTGATACGAAGAAGGGTATGATATAAGCACCTGAAGAGAAAAGAATCAACACGATAATAAAGGGAACTGTGACTTGTTTGAAGAAGACAAATAATGGGGCTTTCATGATGAAGAAGAGAGCGAATATGGAGGAGGCAGAGGAAGGGGAAGGAGGAGGTGCTGGGAGGAAGATGTAATTAAGGAGAGCTATGAATTCCTTTCTTTGCTTGCAGAGAGGGTGTTTAGGAGGAGAAGGGGAAGTGTTAGGGATTGCCTTGCCTTGAGTTAAATAGAAGTCTTGAGGCAGAAGAGAAGAGAACTTTGTTGGAGGTAGTGCTTGACTCGTGGAGAGGGCAACTTTTAAGTTATCGTCAGTTATATTTACAATTTTGCGCCATGGACGTTACTTTAGATCAAAGGAAGAGGGGAAGAGAAGGGGAAAGGAGAGAACAGTTAGCGGAGAAAGGTTCAGCGGGCTTTGAAGGAAAAGAGAATGTTGCTATATAACTAGTAGTCGTTATTATATCATCGTATTATTGGGTCTGAATGATTCAAATATTTAATTGTCTATCTAGCTAATGGTGTTTGAGCACTAACAAAAGGAGCATTATGGAAGTCTTTATGGTGGCATATGACCCCCTCCATCTTTGGTCGAACTTTTGCTTGAATATATATATATATATATATATATACTATGATGCACCGACACTTCTCCTCAAAGAGGCGTGCAGTGTCCGTCACCGTGTCCGACACGACACTCGTCCGACACGTGTCGGACACACCGAAAACGTGTCCGATTAAAAATTATTAAATGCAAATTGGACACGCGTATCTTAAATATTTTATAAATTTTTTAAAATATAATTTCTTGTATTTTGCGGGATTTAAACTAAATTTCTTATTTTATATCCACAACATCAAATCAACGTCCGCACTTAATACCCAATCATTGAATATTCTCATTTTAATTTCTTTTTGGTAGTGAAGGTATTTTCATCTCCTCCTCGGTGTCTGATAAATGACATCGACGTCTGACTCTCGACGCCTGAAATATTAATTGTTGTTTTTTGAAACTTACCAAAAAAGCTAATGTACATGCTCGGTACCGCTCCGTACATGCTTGGTACCGCTAGGTACAAGCTCGGTATTGTTAGGTACATGCTCGGTACCGCTCAGTACATGCTAGGTACCGCTAGGTACACGCTCGGTACCGCTCGATATCTTTTCATACAAATAACTTACGAACTTTAAAAACAAGCAAAACTTCAGAATTACTCTTACCCTAGCAGGTCGAACCCCACTAGGGGAGAGCCCAATTGGACCCCGACAGTGGAGGAGCCAGGAAATTTATCAAGGGGGGCCTAAATTAACTTAGTAAAAATTTCCCTCAACTTTTTTCATCCGGGCTTGGGACCGGCATAGGCAGTTTTAAAATTTTTTTATTAATAATTATCCCAAAACACAAGATAGTAAACAACTTACAATTTATAACATCTACTCTTCATATTCTGAAAGAGTTGAATGATAACTTCATTATCAATAGAATCCAAAATTTCTTTTTCAACATAACAAAGTAATAAATCATTCATCCATTGATCGCCAATCCTATTTTGCAGTCGATTTTTTATAATATTCATGGCAGAAAATGCTCTTTCAACGCCGGCTGTAGCAACAGGTAATACCAATGCCAATTCTAGTAGTTTAAAAACAACAGGATATATTATATCCTTCCTACTTTGGATCATTTTCTCAGCAAGACTTCCAACATTTTTTAATGAGGTGAACTGATCATCAGATCGCATATCCATGATATAAGTATCCAATTGATTTTCAAGAACCGCCCGATCAACAAGACTAAAATCAGTTGGATAAAACTGTGTTATTTGAATCAACTTGTCTTTGTTGAATGCATGAAATCCATCATTAGGATTCAAACATGCAATGCACAATAACAGTTCGGTATTTACTTGTGTAAATCGATTGTTTAACTCCTGAAGCTGCATATCAAGCAGTGTGTAAAAAATTTCAACCCGGAAATGATATAAATTTGTTATATCTTGAGCTCTACGGCGTGACCGACCACGAGCAACCCACTTGTCATCCATATGTGGAACATTAATTTTTTGTTGCTGACAGAATGAGGTTACATTATTGATGAAGTCAGTCCACTTGTTATCTCTCATATCCTGCAGTCTTTTTTTACATATACAAACCAACTTGTTCTCCTCTCTGTAAAGCTTGTGATAGTTCATTAGTGATACCAAAAATATCTTTCATAAGATGTAGGCAAAAAGTGAACTCAAAAGTCTGTAAAGATTCTAATATAGCATATGCCTCACCTTTTTGTTCTGAGCTTAAGCCATCTTCCAAAATGATTTCCAAAACATCAATTACTATAGAGAACATTGTAATTAATCTCAAAATTGATTCATAGTGTGAACCCCACCGCGTATCACCAGCACGCCTAAGTGTTATTTCTTGATTTAAGCCTTGCCCAAATAAAAGATTTCCACTTTGTAGTTTAGTTAATATCTTCTCACATTGTATTTCTCGAACTTGGTCGCGACGCTTACAAGAAACACCAACAAAATTCATTACACTTGAAATGTTAGTGAACAACAAAGCAATATGAATATGACTTTTCGCCACCGCCACTAATGCTAATTGAAGTTGATGTGAGAAATAATGAATGTAATGTACAGATTGATTTTCATTCAGAAAGAGAGCTTTCAAACCATTAAACTCCCCTTTCATATTACTAGCACCATTATAGCCTTGACCCCGTATTCTAGATATACTCAAACCATATGTTGATAGTAGTTGTTCAGTCGCCAATTTAAGACTATTTGCAGTAGTATTTGATACATGAGAAATCCCCAAAAATCGTTCAACTATATTGCCTTTCTTATTAACAAAACGAACTATGATTTCCATTTACTCCTTAGCGGATGTGTCACGTGATTCATCAACTAAAACTGAATAGAATTTATCACCAATCTCCTCTGATATAAACTTTGTAATAGCAATAGCAAATGATCTAGTAATATCTTTTTGAATTTCAGGTGCAATTAACTTTAATTTCTCAGGAGCATTCTTTAAAACCACATCGTCTATATCTTTGTTATGTTCAGCCAAAAATTGCAACAGTTCTAGAAAATTACCTTGATTTTTGGATGTAGATGACTCATTATGACCTCGGAAAGCTAGCCCTTGCTTTAAAAGAAATCTTATGCAATCAACAGAAGTATTGAGGCGGATACGGTATGCAGATGTAGCTTGATCTGTTTGCTTTTGGAACACTAATCCAATATGTTGACTTTGTTTTAGTAGATCTTCAGAACTACGTCTAGTATTATTATGCGCACTATTATGCCCTCCTACATGAAGATCAAATTTGTTTGTTTTCTTCTAATTTGAAAATCCATTTTTATTAAATGATTCTTCATCTTCATTGCCTCTACCTGGTTTTCTGAATAGATAACCATAAAGACAGTATGATTTTCTTTGCTTATGTTATACTCTAGCCAATCTGAATACTTGTCAAACCAAGTAGGATTAAATCTTCTATCTTTCATCCCGAATTTAGTTTTTGGAAAATCATGACTACACGGTTGAAATGGCCCTCATTGTAAATATAGTCTTCGAACTTCATCCCGAATATTAAGATTAAAATCAACAATGGGAATTCGTAGTCCTGGATCAGATGGAAGATTTTCAACGCTTACTTCTACATTGTTAGGTAAATCAGTTTCCACTCGAATGCACTTTTCTTTATGATCTTCAGCTTGATTGCTATTGTCATTTGATGTTTTTGAAAATGATGATCGTTTGAAATATCTCTCCATAATATTCCAACTCAAAGATTCGTTAACATTAATTTGATTATATATCTATTCAAAAAATGACCAAAATATAAAACTTATAAAATCAACCAAAACTAAGGCATGAATGCATAATTTAAATCAATTGCAGGTCATGACTTCTAGACTTCTAGCAGCAAAATGAAAAAAATTAAAGAAAAAAAAAATACCTCACATCCTCACGGCCGAAGTTCGGCCAAACATCAGGTCCGGCCAAAGGCAAGCATCTTGTCCTCGAAAGTCGCAAGTCGGAAAGAGTCGTCGCGTCCTTGCCTCCTTTGACAAGAGAGAGAGATTCAGATACATCAGTTTCTTTAGAATTTCTAAATGAGGTGATTCGGTATTTCGGTGTATCGGTGAAACTGGTTTTTGTTAAAAAAAAATACCTTCGTCGTCTTAGACTCTCGGTGAAACTTCTAAATGAACTTCTAAGTCGTCGGCTCGTCTCGGTCTCCGACTCCGATCGTCGTCCGCCGCCACCGGTCTCCTGCGTCGCCGGAAGAAATGCGAAGGAACAACGAAAGGAGCGGCTGCAGCGCAGCAGTGGTGTAGCCTGCGTGAAGAAACGCGAAAGAGCGGCTGCGCGATGCGGCTTGTGAAAGAGCGAATAGGACTTTACGTAAACCTAAAATTGTTTTTTATTCATTAAATCACGATTTTTTTAATCCCGGTTCTATTACTTCCATATCCCAAATTTTTTTTTTTTTTTTGGGGGGGGGGGGGGGGGGGGGGGGGGGGGGGGGGGGGGGTAAGTATTGGGGTGAATAAAAGATAGATTGATGTAAGTGACACAAAGAAAGAGAAAATATAGCTTTGAAATTGA